>PYAF01005068.1:95953-107655 GCA_007407185.1 Glycine tomentella | reverse complement strand
AAATATATGCAAATCATATTTAAAAGGTTTTGTTAACCAATATTTTTAAAATATTGGTTAAGAAATTAAAAAGAAAAGCTTTTTATTGAGATGTGCAAAATTAGGCTGTCTATAACTTTTTTTTAGGTTCTCTTATAATTTTTACATTAATTAATACGTTCTCTTTTTAGTTTCTTATCCAATACCCTAAGAATATCGGTTAACAAGATCTTATTAAAATTATTTTATATAAATTAAAATAGTTTTTGACATTTTTAAGTTAAAAAAATAAGGAATATATTTTAATACTTTTACATATTTTGTATGAAGTAAATAAGATTCAGAATGACCTTGCTGTTGGATTAAACTTTAATAATAATAAATTAAATATGTGAAGAGTCATGTCCCTAGGTGAAAAAGTTACTCATATGAAGAGTCATGTCTCTTGGTGAAGAAGTTACTCATATGAAGAGTCGTGTCCCTTGGTGAAGAAGTTACTCATGTGAAGAGTTATGTCCCTTGGAGAAGAAGTTATTCAAGTGAGGAGTCATATCTTTAAGTTTACGTTAGTAGATAAGAATTTATTATAAATAGCATCTCTTGTAAAAGGTCAAAGTGTGGCTTGACAGACTATTATCAAAATACATCAAAAGTATTCTACAAGAGAAATTGTTGTGTGTTTGTGTGAGTGCACCAGTGTGTGTAAGGACCTGTGATACCACAAATTGGTATTAGAGCTTGAGAAAATGGAGAATGGGCCAAGTAATAGTCTGCCACCACCCCGCCTTACAAAGGCTAATTACGAAAACTGGAGTATCCAGATGAAAGCTCTTTTGGGAACCTTTGATAGTTGGGAAGTTGTCCATGGTATTTTCGAGGAACCAACATCCATACATGATATACGGCTGCGCAGAACAAGACATTGAAGGAGACGAGGTTGAAAGACAAAGGGGTGTTGTACATGTTATTCCGGGCTGTTGATGATTCCGGGTTTGAGAAGATCGCTGGTGCAACAACTTCAAAGGAGGCGTGGGACATTCTTGCAAATGTCTACAAGGGAGCAGATCGAGTTAGACAGGTTCGACTTCAAACTCTCCGTGGAGAGTTGGAAGGAATGAAAATGAAGGAAGGAGAAGGGGTATCCGGTTTCATCACCTGGGTCCAGACCATGGTAAATCAACTTAATAGAAATGGAAAGGTGTTGTTCGATGCCAGAGTGGTGGAGAAAATTCTGAGGTCTCTCACTGACGACTTCGAGAATGTTGTATGTGCGATTGAGGAGTCAAAGGACCTAGCAACGCTCACCGTTGACGAACTTGCTCGTTCCTTGGAGGCACATGAACAAAGAAAGAAAAAGAAGAAAGAAGAGTCACTGGAGCAAGCACTCCAGACAAAAGCTTCAATCAAAGACGAGAAAACGCTCTATTCTCACAATTTCCGAGATAGAGGTCGTAGTCGAGGTGGACGTGGACATGACCGAGGTGGTAAAGGCCGCGGTCAAGAAGGAAGGAATAAGGAGTAAGCTGAATCAAGTCGGCAAAATTGGCGAGGCCGAGGTCGTGGAAGAGGCCGAAATTCAAATCAATCAAATGTAAAATGTTTTAAATGCGGAAAGTATGGACATTACTCGAGAGATTGCAACTCGGACAGATGTTACAACTGTGGTCGAGTCGGACATTTTACGAAGGATTGCCGAGATGAAAGAAGAAATGAAACTTCAAACTTTGTTACAGAAGGAGAAGTAAGAGATGGAGGAATTCTGATGATGACTAGAAGTGAAGTCAACCAGGCATCCGAGATGGAATGATATCTAGACACTGGTGCAAACAATCCTATGTGTGGGCATAAGCATTTGTTTAGTAATCTGAGACAAATAGAAGCCGGACATGTTTCGTTTGGAGATGCTTCAAAGGTTGATGTAAAAGGCCGAGGTACGATATGTTTCTTGCAGAAAGATGGACGAATTGGGCGCATCCGAGATGTCTATTACGTGCCCGATTTAAAAAGTAATATTCTTAGTGTGGAGGAGAGGATTCTCGTTTGTGTCTTCAGCATGAGGCTATTGAGAGAGCGTCTCCGAGAGGTTGAGAGCAACCCTTGTTGAGAGTGTTTCCACCATTGTTGTTGGTGAGGTTGAGTGTCTTCGGCTGAAGGCCGTTGAGAGTGATTGTAACCATTATTATTGAGAATAGTGGATTATTTTGGACTAGGTCCCGTGGGTTTTCCTTTTGAAGGTTTTCTCCCACATAAAGCTATTATTGGTTGAGGTGTTACTCCCAACAGAGAAGGGGATTGTGTGTTTAATCCCATCAAAGTAAGACAGTCCAACCGAGATCCGAGTAGATAATAAGTCAGCAATCGAGTTAGTTAAGAACCCGGTCAATCACGAAAGGAGCAAGCATATCGACGTCAGGTTCCATTTCATCCGAGATCAAGTAAAAGGAAAGAAGGTGGAGTTACTTCATGTGGCAAGCCGAGATCAAGTCGGAGATGTTTTCATGAAGCCATTACCGACATTGCTGCTGGAAAATTGTAAGAAGATGTTGGGAATGAAAGACGGAAGAAATATTTAAAGTTTATGGGGGGATTTTGTTGGATTAAACTTTAATAATAATAAATTAGATATGTGAAGAGTCATGTCCCTAGGTGAAAAAGTTACTCATATGAAAAGTCATGTCTCTTGGTGAAGAAGTTACTCATATGAAGAGTCGTGTCCCTTGGTGAAGAAGTTACTCATGTGAAGAGTCATGTTCCTAGGAGAAGAAGTTATTCAAGTGAGGAGTCATATCTTTAAGTTTACGTTAGTAGATAAGAATTTATTATAAATAGCATCTCTTGTAAAAGGCCAAAGTGTGGCTTGGCAGACTATTATCAAAATACATCAGAAGTATTCTACAAGAGAAATTGTTGTGTGTTTGTGTGAGTACACCAGTGTGTGTGAGAACCTGTGATACCACACTTGCAAGCATATTACCTTCTACAAAAGCTTTCTGCATCTGACCACTCAACCCGGTGGGCCAAGGTTTAACATCCACAACCTCATTCCTACTTTGGAAGCAAGCAAAAATAAGGAGAAGCCCCCAATTGCAGATCAGATTATGGCCAAATGATGTATTTGATTGGAACTGTTTGTGTTCCCTTGGTTAGAAAATGGTGAAGGGCTAATTAAACTCAGGTGGTGTAGACACAGTGACAGCTGTGTTTGCTGGGGGTGATATGTCTGGAGTTGGTAACACTACAGGTGAAGGAGTGAAAAAAATACTGGAGATGGCAATGACAAATAGATAGTGTTAGGAAGCAAAGTCTACACTACTCTGCTCCTAACAAAACCATTAAAACTACAAATAAATGCTAAAGAGAATAAACATAAATTTCAGATTTCACTTCATTCATTCCTCAATAGGGTGCAAACCTGACATTATATAATAACCCTAATGGATGACAACCATACATGTGTCATTATCTAGTATTTTAAAAAATTAAAACAAAACCAAATAATATCAAAAGGATAATATCCAAATTGTCGACTATGTAAAAGTCTTTTATCTGGGCCTCCTGGGCCCTTCCTTTCATAATGGAGCTGATCCTGGTGGATATGAAGGACTTTCTGATGGTGATATATGATGAGAAAGGCTCAAAATATGGTGGTAATGAAAAAGGGAAATGTAATGCTAATTGTTTAAGTGTCCCTTGGTTAACACCCCCTTGGATTCTGGGTGTATTAGCAGCATTTGCTACCTTGAGGAAGTTGCCTCCTGTATGATCATCTATCCCCATGTTGGCTAATGTGCCTGAGACAAGATTGACACAAGGAAATAATTTCAAACTTGAACTGAAGATGAACTTCACAATTAATGGATGAGCACGTTTTAAGCAATATTAGATTGAAGATTATTTTCGTGTTAGAGCTATGTTCTGGTAAAAAAAAATGGCCATTTAATCATTTAATTAGGAAACTGTTCATCAAATCCAAATTTTAATATTGATGAACTCAGTAATCTGTTTGTGCAATCCATCATTTTATGCTTACGATAAATTAATTAACTACATCTGCCAAAAATATGGTTCTCTAGTGGTGGCACCAGATAGTTATTCCTCGTTAGCATGAAATTTAGAATTCATCCTGAGCTTATACAATTCTCGAGTTAAAGTTGGCTAGATAGTAATTGTTGTCCAATAAACTTCAGTGTAAATTTCATGTCATTAGTGATTAGTCAACCAAAGAACAAGATAGGCAGAAAACAATATTTGGCATGAAAGGATAGCTTGCAGAGTGGTCAGGGATGGCATATTGCCAGGGTCAAATGGAAGTGATCCACTAAAATTGTTATATCCCAAGTCAAGGACTTCCAATTTTTCTAAGTGTAGTATCTCCTTGGGAATTTATCCAAAGAAGGAATTGTTGCGCAAAATGCTGCGGAGAATACAAAGGTAGGAGAAAAATTCATTTTGAGAAAAAAAAATTCTTGAATTTTTTAAATGAAAAGAATAAAATAAAAAATAAGATAAAATATGTTTTGTTATATTTTTAAAACCATGATTTTGTTTTCTTTATTTTAATAATTGACAAATATGTATGGTCTGTTTTCTAATATCAAGTTATATAAAGAAATAAAAATCATTAATTATAACAAAAAAAATATAGGATCAAAATAATCAGTAAAGATGGGAAACTTCACTCAATCAATCGAAAAATAAAAAAGTGAGCAGAAAAAAATAATATAAACATTCTAAGAAAATAGTGTGCATTTAATAAAGAAGAGTGCTTCTAACATCAATTATTTCAATGACCGTCGTTAGAAGTAGGTCACTACGTCGATTGCGGAAACCGATGCTTAGAAAAAAATCTACTTCGGACACTTGGAAGATCGATGTGATAAAGCATCCAACCAACATCGGTTACTGAAGAACTCGATGTGGTAGAGCAAAAATAACAACATCGATTTTCTAAGTAACCGATGTAGAAATTGTACATTCTGTATCGGTTCTTTCAAACTGATATTAGCACATCCAACATCGGTTCTTTAGAACTGATGTTGTACGTATTATTAGCATCGTCTTTCGGAGAATGATTTTGTTCGTATCCATTTTCCAGGAACCGATGTAGAAAGTACACATTTTCCACATCGATTTTTTAAGTGATGTTGTTTTGGATGCTCTATTGCATCGGTTTTGGCAAGAACGGTCATTGAAATACCCGATGTTAAAAGCGAAAGACTGAAAATATATCTACTTAGATGTAATACACAAGCATAAAAATTAATAAATATGAAATTATTTTAACTCACTCATTTGATTTTATCAACGAGTATTTTTAAGTTGCATTTGTTAACACTCACTCATTAGAAGTAAACATTGCCTTTTAGAATACCAAATCCGACAAAACAGGTATACTTTAACAAACAGAAGAAAATTATGCAATTAAGACGTTCATAGACTCTTACAAACAAAAATACCTAATTTCACGTGATTTAAGAATTATTTAGTTTTTTATTTCATAGAAAAAAAGCTACTTTTTAAGCTGTTCCTAATCATATTTATGGAAGACAATGCTCAATGAGTTTAATTTTTTTTCCAGAAAAAATAAAACTTTTAATTTCTAATTTTCTCTTATTGAAAAAATTAGAAAATCAAATGATCTTCTTTATTATTTTCAGATATCAATACACAATAAAATAAATCAGGCAAATTTCCATTGTTGTTAAGGACACATGAAAACGCACCCCTGGTTTTTTGAGAAAGAAAGTCGAGACATTCAGAACAGAAAGAGAGTTATGGCATTTTTAGGATTAGAATACGGTCTTATTGATTCAACCTTTATGCTTGGCATGAAACTCTTATGCTTACACTTTCTCGATCTGTAGAAGATTCTCTAATTTCTTTTCCCATCTAATTTGCTTAATTTATCAAAATGACAAGTATTTTGCAGTGTCTTGTTGAAAATGAAATAACAAGATAATTAATATTAATTCTATAAATACCACTTTATTGCTACAATTAGTGACATGCATACGGTATGTGATAAAAGCAAGGGTGCGGGGGAAAGCAGAAAACAATGACGTTCTGTATTGAATTTTTTAAATATAGGAAACTTGTCATAGTCCATGCAAACTAAATATTTAAAGGAAAATGATACTGTCACATATCTAAATTTCTTCCTATAATTTCATTTCAAATAATATATGGCTTAGATATAGTTGATTATTTTACACCAAGTCGAAATTGGACGTTTTTAAAGTCATTTTGTACATCGATCCCTCAATATCAATAATTAATTAGTTAAGTTAAAATTTGTTTAAGTAGTTACGAAATGGAATTTCTCTGATTGATCAATGATGAAACTCAAAAAGATATAAGATGTGGATAATTGTGAAGTTGAATTAATTCCCGATAAACCTTAAACATAGAAGTAAATTTGTTATTTTGTAATTATGAAATGAAGATATTCGACAAAAAATAGTAATAGTATCGATGAATGAAAAAATGAGAGAATATAGATTGAGGTGGTTTAGATAATTGAATGTTCTCTTAAGAACAAATTCTTTTTAGAAGTAGATCGAAATGTAATTTTTATGTTCTACATGATCCTTTTTAATTATTTTTTCCTTTTTTTTAACCTCATCATATTTATTATTGAATTTATTTACTATCAACTTCAATTAGTTTGATTTGGGTGAAAAGTGTTGTTGATATTGATGTTGGAGTTAAAATGATAGTTAATTATAAACAAACATGTTATTATCAAATTCGTTTTTATATATGGATACATGAAAATTTACCACAATATATCATTGAAAGGTCTTTTTTTTTATTATTATTAATCATTGACAGATCTTAATTTTGAAGCGCATGCTTAAATATTTGATTAATTTCGATGTGTGCGCAAGGGGAAGGAAGTCAGCTAACCAATATTATTGAAAAAGCCAACTAAAATTTTCATAATAAATAATTTGCATTTTATGTTCGGCCTTTAGTGTTGCAAACAAATTATTTGGTGAAATTCGTATTAATTCCTAACCTAAACTGTCACGCTCAAGCAAATATTAGTGTTAAACAACAAGCTAACTAATATAAGTTAAATTGAGTCAAACAAAAGTGCTCACCATTTTTAACTACTATTGTCCCTCTTGTACGACAATTAAATAAACGTATCAAGATTTCAATGCTAAGCTCGTGTTTTTCTTTGTATGATTTGTCGGGCACTTTACTTAGAGTGCAAGAGAAAAGAGTCGTTCAGAAGGTTTATCAGAAGAAAGAAAATAGAGCTTGCAACAAAATACGAAACATGATAGAAAAAAAATAGTCTTCTATAATTAGAAAAACATTTTATCATTTAATGAGGAATTGAGTACTTCTGACTTTAAGAACATTAAATGGTGTATATAACAAAAGCTGAAGTAACATACCTTCATTACGATTAAAATAACGAAATGTTGCAGGTTGCGTTAACCTTCATTGACATAACATAAGGATGTGATTCATTGAATAATGGATTAGTTTTGAATTATAAAATTTAAATAATTTGGTGGTTTTCAAATAAAATGATTTATGTTGTTGATCCTTAAAAAGTTGAAGAAAACTGCTTTGTACAATAAAGTAATTAACAAATCTTAATCCCATAACAAACCTTGATACGTTTTAAAATTCAACAAAAAAAAAAAAGGATAGTTTTCAATTGGTCATATTTAATTTATTTAGGTATAAAAAGAGAGGGGGGATATTTATCATGAGACAGAGATTAAGAAAAGGAAAAAAAGATATAAGGGTTGCTGCATCTTGACGTCTTCGAGGAGGAATAACCTTGGGATTATAAATAACAGTCACAACCTTATGTCCTAGGACACACGAAAATGAAAAACACAGTTTTCAGGATAGTGTGATCCCTTTACATATTTAGTTTACAGGATTAAGACAGGTTTATCATATTTCAAATTCAATACAAAATGTCAATGTTTTGAAATTCAATACCGTATGTTACTAATAGTCACAATAACTGAATAAAGTCATCATATTGATATTGATTATCCTATTATTTCATTTTCAACATTAAGGTACACCACATAATGTTTGTCACTTTTTACAAAGCAAATTAGATAACAATTTTTTTATAGAATCTACCCTAGAAAAAAAAAAGCACAAGCATGTGGTTTGGGTGCGTGTTTCACAAGAATGAGAATTTCCCTTAATTAATGTTTTGGGGTATTGATATCTGACAAAATTAAAGAAATCAATTGGTTTTCCAGATTCAATGTGAAAATTAAAAATTAAACCTTATATAATACAAACGATATACAAATTTAAACACACACATGCAGTAAAATAATGTAGATAATGGGAAAAGAAAGAAATCATAATTGATTTATCTTGATTGAGGTACAATGTACGATTAGTGCCCATTTTTTAAAAATCACTTAGATTCTTTTTTCTTTTCCTCACTTCTCACGTTGAATTTTTGCATCCAAAATCTTTGTGGAACTTCACCCTATGTTTTTCTTTTCCACAAAAATTACAAAAGCTCTTTATATCATATTCCCAAATACAACATATAATAGTTTTTATTGAAATTAAACCTATATATTACCAGATATAAATACTTCAAAATCAATTACAATTCTCATAGCAGCTCCCCCAGTTAAGCACACAGATACTAAAGATACCATGATATATGTGCATATCCACCTAACGTAGACCACTTTTGTTTTGCCAAAAAATTCCAACCAACTCTCTCCTAAACCTTCTCACAATCTCATTCCACATAAATATAAAACCAAGAATGTTCCTCGTTCTAACCAAGTTAATCATCAACGTGTCTTACAACACCATGATGATGCAAATGGAAACCCTCCCTCTCCTTCTCACTCTAGTAGCAACCCTATCAGCCTACTTCCTTTGGTTCCAACTCCTCGCCCGAACCCTAACGGGGCCAAAGCCCTGGCCCGTAGTGGGGAGCCTCCCAAGCCTCTTTAGGAACCGCGACCGAGTCCATGACTGGATCGCGGAGAACCTCAATAGAAGGGGAGGCTCCGCCACGTACCAGACGTGCATCATCCCGCTCCCTTTCTTGGCACGCAAGGAAGGGTTCTACACGGTCACGTGCCACCCAAAGAACCTTGAGCACATCCTCAAGACGCGCTTTGACAACTACCCAAAAGGCCCCAAGTGGCAAACCGCATTCCACGACCTCTTGGGCCAAGGAATCTTCAACAGCGACGGCGAGACGTGGCTCATGCAACGTAAAACCGCGGCATTAGAGTTCACCACGCGAACGTTGAAGCAAGCCATGTCTCGTTGGGTTAACCGATCCATTAAGAACCGGTTATGGTGCATACTTGACAAAGCGGCGAAAGATCGCGTCTCGGTGGATTTGCAAGACCTTCTTCTGCGGTTAACCTTTGATAATATTTGTGGACTCACGTTCGGGAAAGACCCAGAGACTCTTTCTCCGGAGCTACCAGAAAACCCGTTCGCTGTTGCTTTTGACACTGCCACTGAAGCCACCATGCACAGGTTTGTATAGTTATACAATACACCTAATTTTTTTTTTTGGCAATACTAAAGTTTTAGAGATTTTCATGACCGCATTCACAGCTATAATTTAAAACCTCAAGTAATGTATCCAATAGAAAAATTTAGACACAGTTTCTTAATTATTATTTTTACACTATTCTTCTATTAAACTTGAAAATTTATTTTAATATATAATCTATATTATGAACATTTATTATGCACATTACGTATATAAGGTGGAATTTTATTTCTAGCTGATTGAAGAATAATAATAGAGATAGCTTGCGATGCTTTCTAAATTTCAAAGGTTTTGCAAATATCTCTCACTTTCTTAGTCTATCTAAACTAATTCAACAACTATTAACAAAAAAAAAAAAGTGCCAAAACCCAAAATCCTTAAATCTATGAGTACGCAACGTAACAACTCTCACAATAAAGTAACGATGTTGATATTTAGACACCCACAACTTATAAATACTTCATCAACATATTTCTTTCTTTCTATCATATAGTAAGTAACCATATAAATAACTTAATTTTTCTTTTTTTATATCTCTCTAATCAAGATCTAAACACTTTGTATACAAGAATCATTTTGCTAGTATTAAAAACATTTAAAACAAATGTATCTAAGTGTTGTTGTCTATAAAATTAATTCTTAAGATTATTAATGCCATTGTTTGTATAACCACATTCACAATTACAATCTAGAACTCTATGTTATATAGAACTCAGAAATTTTAATAAAATTAATTATGTACTATAATATATTTTTGCTCCCCTTGTTAAACGTTTTGTGGAGTGCAGGTTCCTATACCCGGGACTAGTGTGGAGATTCCAGAAGCTTTTGTGCATCGGATCGGAGAAACGGTTAAAGGAGAGCCTCAAAGTTGTGGAAACCTACATGAACGACGCCGTGGCGGATCGCAAGGAAGTTCCCTCCGACGACTTGCTCTCACGTTTCATGAAGAAGCGCGACGCCGCCGGCAGCTCCTTCTCCGCCGCGGTGCTCCAGCGCATCGTCCTCAACTTCGTCCTCGCCGGCAGGGACACGTCATCGGTGGCCCTCACCTGGTTCTTCTGGCTCCTCACGAACCACCCCAACGTGGAGCAAAAAATAGTGACCGAGATCGAAACCGTCCTCGCCGACACGCGCGGCGGAGACCGACGCCGCTGGACGGAGGACCCTCTCGACTTCGGTGAAGCCGACAGGCTCGTGTACCTGAAGGCGGCGCTGGCCGAAACGCTGCGTTTATACCCGTCCGTTCCGCAGGACTTCAAGCAGGCCGTCGCCGACGACGTGCTGCCGGACGGCACAGAGGTTCCGGCTGGGTCGACGGTGACGTACTCGATATACTCCGCGGGGAGGGTGGAAACGATATGGGGGAAAGATTGCATGGAGTTTAAACCGGAGCGGTGGCTTTCGGTTCGCGGGGACCGGTTCGAACCGCCGAAAGATGGGTTCAAGTTCGTGGCTTTTAATGCTGGACCGAGAACTTGTTTGGGCAAGGACTTGGCTTACCTACAAATGAAGTCCGTGGCTGCTGCTGTGCTTCTGCGTTACCGGCTATCGCTGGTTCCCGGTCACCGGGTGGAACAGAAGATGTCTCTCACTTTGTTCATGAAGAATGGGCTCAGGGTGTTCTTGCATCCACGTAAGCTAGAATGTGGGCCAGGGATTGCCACCTCACCTTAAAGCGAGGGTCTTTTCGTCATTGTGCTGCAGAATTGAGAGAGTATAGTCAGTAGTGGCAATATGGTCATTCGGTGGTACGTTTGAGAGTGTTTATGTATTTATTTATGTTCATGTTTGGAATTAGGGTGGTGTGTAACTGTAATTTGTGTATCACTATTTATGTTTCATTTTTATTTGTTGTTGCGAAAATAAAAGAAAAAGTTTGTGTTGAAAAAATTGTTTTCATTGTCTGAAAATAAATGATAGGAGTATACGTTTTAATGTAAATTATTATTGAAATTAATTTATATAACTTTTAATTATAATTAATTTACAGGTAATGCAATTTTTAAAAAAATATTAATTAAAAAAATTATTAACAAAGATACCTTAATTTATTTAAAAATTTAAAATGAAATCATAAGTTTATTTTTAAAAAATATTTAATTAATATATCAATGCATAATAATAATACTTTTTTATTTTTTAAAAAAAAGACTAGGATTTTAAAACCCGGGTAGATAAAAAAAAAAAAAAAAAA
>PYAF01005068.1:69852-81577 GCA_007407185.1 Glycine tomentella | reverse complement strand
GAGAGAAGATAGGGAGAGAATCAACACACAATATAGCTTAACGTGGGAGAAAACCTCCAAGAGGAAAACCCACGGGACCAAGTCCAGAAACAATCCACTATTCAGAAATAATGGTTACAAAACGCTCAACGGTCACTCACCGGAGCCACTCAGCCTCGCTTACAACAGAAGTGGAAACTCTCAACAAGCAGCCCTCACAGCTCTCGGAGACTCACCCTCGACGGTCTAACACCGGAGAAAAACACCCACTCTCTGTTTACGCTCAGCCTCACACCGCCGTAACTTTGCGTCAGCCTCTCTGGAAATTCTTCGTCACTGTCTCCATCTATAATAAGGGTATTTATAGAGAGACACTTCATTTAGGGATTTACCCGGCCAAGGTCAACACCTCGGGATTTGGGCCCAATAACTTTTCCCAAGAAAAAAGGGCCAGCATTGGAACAGAACCTTATCCAACACTTATGAAAATGAAGATGACAACAAAGCTAATGCACAAATAATAAGTGTTTATGTGGCTGAATAAGAATGTTGAAATGACATTATATCAGTCCACATTTCAGAATTTATAAATACATGCTTCAAAGCAATTTCAAATAGAATTATCTTTCTATATAACAGAAAAACAGAAGATCATAATACTTATCATTTGATACCAATAATAAACAAATTTTTCAAGTAAAATGCATGATATTCACTCCCAGCCTCAAGCTACAGAGAAGGTCAGATGCATGTTGACTCATATGCCAAAGTACTCAAATACTTTTTGGGGGTGAAAGTGTGAAAACATCAGTTGGTTTGATAAATCTCACCAACAAGACCTGTGGGTGGAAAGATTCAATAGGAAAATATGGTCTAGAAAAATGCATTTTACAACCTCTTGAAAGTATTTGGATGCAGAAGGTTTGTGCGCATTCTCAAGGATGAGAGAATGCAGTTGGATGCTAAAGCCAAGGAATGAAAGTATTTTGGTTTTCCAAATGATAATTGTGGCTATTGTATTTCGAATAAGAATCTTTCATAATCAAACGATTAAAAAGTTTGAGCAAATAAGAACTCAGAAGCCTCAAACTAAGCCTCTTCTAACAGTATTATTATTATAATGCAACATGGATGTTCAATGCACGTTCTAAATATTTAATACTTTCTCATATGCATTTGTGTCGTTCGATGAAAGATCAAATTGAAATTGAATCAAACAAACAGCCACAGCTTAAGAGGCAAGAGTCAAACACAGTTCTACCAACCATACTTACAAACAATGGCTGAGATGAAGAAGAAAGCAGAACTGATCTTCTTTCCCATACCGGAGATTGGCCACTTAGCTTCATTCCTCGAATTAGCACAACTCCTAATCAACCATCATAACCATCTTTCCATCACAATCCTCTGCATGAAACTCCCTTACGCTCCCTCTTTAGATGCATACATCAGATCAGTTATAGCCTCACAACCTCAAATTCAAGTCATTGATCTCCCTCAAGTAGAAGCACCTCCACAGGAACTATTGAGATCACTATCACACTACATCTGGTCCTACTTGCAGACCCTCAAACCCCATGTCAAAGGTATAATGCAAAACATTTTACATCTCACTCAAACCCCCGTTATCGGGTTGCTCCTAGATGTCTTTTGTTCACCCTTGATTGATGTGGGAAATGACTTAGGCATCCCTTCTTATTTGTATAATTCTTCAAATGTTGGATTTTTGAGTCTCATGCTTTCCCTTCAGAAGCGTCAGATTGGTGATGTGTTCAATGATTCTGATCCTGAGTGGTTGATTCCGGGGCTCCCTGATCCTGTTCCTTCAAGTGTTTTCCCTGATGCTCTTTTTAACAAAGAAGGTGGATATGCTACTTATTATAAACTTGCTCAGATGTTCAAAGACTTCAAAGGGATTATTGTTAATTCTTTTTCAGATTTGGAGCAGAATTTTATTGATGCATTATGTGATGATCAAAGTCAAACACCTCCTATCTATGCTGTTGGTCCATTGATTAATCTCAAAGGTAATAAATCTAACCCAAATTTAGATCAAGGCCAACATGACAGAATCTTGAAATGGCTAGATGAGCAGCCAGATTCTTCTGTTGTTTTTCTATGTTTTGGGAGTAAGGGAAGCTTTGATCCATCTCAAACAAGAGAAATAGCACTAGCAATTCAGCATAGTAGAGTTAGGTTCTTGTGGAGTATGCATTCTCCACCAACCACAGACATTGAAGAGAGAATCTTACCAGAAGGGTTCTTAGAGTGGATGGAGGGTAGGGGAATGTTATGTGAGTGGGTACCCCAAGTAGAGATTCTAGCCCACAAAGCCATTAGGGGGTTTGTGTCTCATTGTGGATGGAACTCTATTTTGGAAAGCATTTGGTTTGGGGTACCGATATTGACATGGCCTATCTATGGAGAACAAAAGCTGAATGCTTTTAGGATGGTGAGGGAATTTGGATTAGCAGTGGAGCTGAAACTGGACTATAGAAGGGGTAGTGATCTTGTTATGGCAGAGGAGATAGAGAAAGGGTTGAAAAAACTGATGGATAGAGATAATGTGGTTCACAAGAAGGTGAAACTGATGAAAGAGATGGCTAGGAAAGCTTTTCTTAATGGTGGTTCTTCTTTCATTTCTGTTGGAGAACTAATTGATGTTATGACTGGTAGCATTTGATGACTATTGTTGAATTTCATAGATGGGGTTGGTTGTCCATTTTCTTTGAATCAATGATTGAAAAATTCAAATTATTTCCGCAATTATGTATTGTAAGCAATTGATTGCACAAGGAAGATGATCTAATAAGAAAGTGTTTGTTGAATATTAACTGAAAATTGAAATTACTTGCAGTTTGTGTATCATGATGTAGTTGAGCAATTGTGCTATTCTTTCTATACTGTTCTGCTTTATTTTCTGGAAGGGTTGTAAATTGGGATAACACTGTTTATTGGCAGTTGAACTAAGGAAAGAAACTGGGTTATCTAAGACTTAAAAGCGTAACAATTTAGGACATTGCTTGTATTGAAGTTCCTCATAAAAAGTGTTAATTTCATGATATGCGTTTTTCATACCTCTAAAATAACTTATTTTGGTTTTGTTATCTAAATCACTTTTTTCTTTCTTTATTATCTGATATTTTTTTATGTTTTATTTTAATATTTATCATGAATGAATGAGAATCCGTGATAATGTGACACTAATAACTTTCCTCCCAACAAAGCTGGATATCATACAACAAAGCCACAATCTCTGCATGCACCCAGAGTTACCAAAAAAGCTGTTACATCATACATGATCCTCGCCATCACACTCCCATCCACGTTCAAGGCCACAGTTTTTCGGTTTAATTGTTAATTCTCAATACTCAAAAGATCATTCACCAAATACTCTTCAGAAGATAAAATGTAACATTACGCGTATAAGACACGTCGAAGACCACTTTTTCAATTTGTACTATGAATCATTTTTCATTCCTTAATAGATTATTGATATTATTATTTTATGACTCCAGATTTTTCATATAGTTAAATACCAGCACTTTAGAATTTTCTTATTTTTTATAACTGAACATTGAACAAAAGTAATATAAAACTTGTTAATCAAGAGGGAAATTTTTCTTAAATAAAGAACAATTTTTTTATCATTTAACAAATCTCACATAAATTTTACTTAATAACAAAAAATATAATACTAAAAAGCGGGCTAAAAATGACTCTTAACATTCTTAAATGGTGTGTAATTACATGAAGAGTCGTCTGTAGGTGCCTCCAACACTAATGTTATAAAACACATTAATGTTCAATGCACGTTCTAATTATTTAATACTTTCTCTCCGGTTTTTCTAAAATATTACAGTAATTGATACTTTCTTTCATTCATGTTACTTTGATGATGCTTGTTCCACATTCCGATCCTTATTCTTATGACTTTTACGGATTGTCGATCCATATAAGTTATATAAATTGTTAATTCATATGTCTCGGAAGGATTCTCAATTCGTAAGAGGGTAAAATTGGAAATAAAAAAAGTATACTGGATGTATTAGTAATATACTGGGTATAGGAAGTATAACCCGTATAATAATTGACTACGCTGAATTGACTATTAGATCCAACAAAGAAAAACATCAGTTCTCATTTCCCATCTGCATTCGTGTTGTTCGATGAAAGACCAAACTGAAGTTGAATCAAACTCGCAGACTGCCACAGCTTAAGAGGCAAGAGTTAAGCACAGTTCCACCCACCATACTTAAAAACTAATGACTGAGATGAAGAAAAAAGCTGAGTTGATCTTCTTTTCCTTAGCGGGAAGTGGCCACTTACCTTCATCTCTCGAATTAGCACAACTCCTAATCAACCACCACAACCATCTTTCAATCACAATCCTGTGCATGAAGCTCCCTTATGCTCCTTATTCAGATGCATACATAAGATCAGTCACAGCCTCACAACCTCAAATCCAAGCCATTGATCTCCCTCAAGTAGAACCGCCTCCACAGGAACTATTGAGATCACCACCACAATACATCTTGACCTTCTTGCAGACCCTCAAACCCCATGTCAAAGCCTTAGTGCAAAACATTTTATCATCTCATTCTAACCCCGTTCTAGGGTTGGTCCTAGATCTCTTCTGTGCACCCTTGATTGATGTGGGAAATGACTTAGGTATCCCCTCTTATTTATACATGCCTTCAAATGTTGGATTTTTGAATCTCATGTTTTCCCTTCAGAAACGTGAAATTGGTGATGTGTTCAATGATTCTGATCCTGAGTGGTTGGTTCCGGGGCTCCCTGACCCAGTTCCTTCAAGTGTTTTGCCTGATGCTGTTTTTAACAAAGAAGGTGGATATGCTACTTATTACAAACTTGCTCAGAGGTTCAAAGACTCCAAAGGGATCATTGTTAACTCTTTTTCAGAGTTGGAGCAGTATGCTATTGATGCATTATGTGATGGTCAAATTCAAACACCTCCTATCTATGCTGTTGGTCCATTGATTAATCTCAAGGGTCAACCTAACAAAAATTTGGATCAAGGCCAACATGACAGAATATTGAAATGGCTAGATGAGCAGCCAGGTTCTTCTGTTGTCTTTCTATGTTTTGGGAGTAAGGGATGCTTTGGTCCGTCACAAACAAGAGAGATAGCACTAGCAATTCAGCGTAGTGGAGTTAGGTTCTTGTGGAGTATGCGTTCTCCACCAACCACAGATATTGAAGACAGAATCTTGCCAGAAGGGTTCTTAGAGTGGATGGAAGGTAGGGGAATGTTGTGTGAGTGGGCACCCCAAGTGGAGATTCTTGCTCACAAAGCCATTGGGGGGTTTGTGTCTCATTGTGGGTGGAACTCTATTTTGGAAAGCTTGTGGTTTGGGGTGCCAATATTGACATGGCCTATCTATGCAGAACAACAACTGAATGCTTTTAGGATGGTGAGGGAATTTGGATTAGCAGTGGAGCTGAAACTGGATTATAGGAGGGGTAGTGATCTTGTAATGGCAGAGGAGATAGAGAAAGGCTTGAAACAATTGATGGATGCAGATAATATGGTGCACAAGAAAGTGAAAGAGGTGGCTAGGAAAGCTCTCCTTACTGGTGGATCTTCTTACATTTCTGTTGGAGAACTTATTGATAATATGACAGGTAGCATTTGAAGACTATTGTTTATTTTCATAGATGGGGTTGCCCATTTTCTTTGAATCAGTGAATGAAAAAAGTATTGTAGGTAATTGATTGCACTAGGAAGATGATCACTGTAATAAGACACTTTTGCTGAATATAAGTCGAATATTTGAAATTGCCGCAGTTTGTGCATCACAGATGTAGTCCAGCAATTTTGACTATTCTTTTTATACTGTTCTGCTTTATTTATTTATTTTATTGCTGCGATTATCCTAATTTTGATTCACAACTCTTCGCTTCTATTTCATTTTTTTCTGAAAAGATTGAAAATTGCAATGACACTGTTTGTTTGGATTTGAACTAAGGAAAGAAAGTGCATTATCTGAGTCTTACAAGCCTAACTACTTGATGCACAAAATGTTGATTTCATGATATAATATTCCTTTTCTATTTTTTTTTCTCCCCTCTTTAGTGGACTGCGAATTCCTTTAGGCACAATTTCCATAGTGGGGCTTTTTTTTAAAAATATTAGTATAGTCCACTAACAAAAATATTTATTTTTAGGAAACATAAATTTTTAGGAGCTCTGCAGGATTAGCACATGGATAGATAGACTTGCTCCTAAGGTAAGTAATATAGTACTTGTGGTTTTAAAAAAAAAAAAAAAAAAACCTGTGGATGCCATGATGCAAAAAGAGATCCTCTCTCCACAAACGAAAATTGCTAAAACCAAGGATTTACACTTCTTTTAGGTGTGTAATTTAGAAAATAAAATATATTTACAATCCTAACTAATTTGAGAGATCATTACACATATGTTTGACTTTTATTATAATTTTAATTATTGATTTTTCAATCAATAAATAAAAATATACTGTACTCTAATTTTTAAAGTGAACTTTTTAACTTTAAATGAATCAAATCAAAAAAATAATTACTCACTAATAGGGCCAATAAGGACGAAATGGCTACATTAGTAAATTAAGTGATTTCAACTCAAAGTTCCTAATAGGTTAATAATATTAGTTATTATCATTGTTTTATATTCTTTGTCTGTGACAAATGGGCTTTTCCTTATTTAATATTTATTTTTATACTTTGATAATTTGTAAATTATTACTCTTTTAAAAATTTCTTTTACATTAAGATTTTTTCTCCAGGTATTAAATTTTATTATACAACATTATGCACAGTCATTGTTATGATTATACTGAAAATCAGTTTTTATACGATATTTTATATTATAAATTAATGTAAATATTTTTTTAAAAAAGTGCTGATCAATTTTTATGAAGGTTCATAAAAAGAAATTAACTGACAAAAAAAAATCTTGTTAAATTTTAACTGTCAGTGAAATATTGTTGACTGAATTTGTTTTGTTTGATGATGCAAAGTGTATGTCCAGAAAACTCTACATCCTCCGGAGACAGTTCAATAATTGCATTGCAAGCAAATCGTATAGATAAGGCACGTGTCTAATCCAACTTGACTAACTTAGATAAATTTCGAACGCCAATTCTTCTCGTGACAGAATTAGAGTTTGATTTTAATAATCCATATATAATAAAAAAATTGAGTTTAATAAATATATTGATTAATTTCTATCGTGACATATACTAATATTTAAGTTTTTCAATTTATGAAAAGATTAATAACACTAATTACAGATCATGTAAAAATTAATTGAGATTATAACAATCTCAAACCACTTAATTTTTTCTCCTCCTACCAGTGAGCATGTGAATAAGTTATTCGGAATATTATAACATAATAAATATATTGAAATATGTTTTATTATATTGTAATTGTGTTAAATATTCAATTTCTATAAAACTCAAACAGGATTGCTTATATGATACTTGTGGTGTGATAATAAAGAAAAAACTCCTTAAACAATCTACATTCTACAGTGTTGGTAGCCAAAAAGTGAAACGCATAAATCCAAATCCAAGCACTATCTTCTATCACCAGAAAAAGAACAAAGAAAATAGGTAGAGCACTGAGATGAAGAAAAAGGCAGAGCTGATCTTCGTTCCCTCACCAGGAATTGGTCACTTGACTTCATCTCTTGAGTTTGCACAGCTTCTAATCAACCGTGACAACCGTATTTCCGTCACAATCCTCTGCACCAAGTTCCCTTTCACACCCTTTGCAGAGTCTTACATCAGAACAGCTTTAGCCTCACAACCCAAAATCAAACTCATTGATCTCCCTCTAGTGGAGCCACCACCACAGGAGCTAGCTTTCAAGTCCCCTGAACACTACATATGGACCTTCATGGAGAGCCTCAAACCCCACATCAAAGCCACCATGCAAAACATTATATCTTCTTATTATCCTAACTCTGAGGAGTCACACCCAGTTGTTGTGTTAGTCCTTGATGTCTTTACCATGTCCATGGTTGATGTGGGAGATGAACTTGGTATACCCTCTTACATGTTCATGACTTCAAATGTTGCATTCACAGCTTTCATGCTTTCCCTTCTGAGCCGTCAGATGGAGGATGTGTTCAATGATTCTGATCCTGAGTTGCTGATTCCCGGGTTCCCCGATCCGGTTCCTCCAAGTGTTCTGCCTGATGCTGCTTTTAACAAAGATGGTGGATACTCTGCATATTACAAGCTTGCTCAGAGGTTGATGGACACCAAAGGGATCATTGTTAACTCTTTTTCAGAGCTGGAGCAGTATGCCATCGATGCACTGTCTGATGGTCAAAGTCAAACACCTCCTATCTATGCTGTTGGTCCTTTGATTGATCTCAAGGGTCAGCCTAACCCTAATTTGGATCAAGCTCAGCATGACAAAGTGTTGAAATGGCTGGATGAGCAGCCAGATTCTTCTGTTGTTTTTCTTTGTTTTGGGAGCATGGGAGGGTTTGGTCCTTCTCAAACAAGGGAAATAGCACAGGCACTTCAGGGTAGTGGAGTTAGGTTCTTGTGGGCTATGCGTTCTCCACCGACTTCAGACAATGCAGACAGAACCTTACCAGAAGGGTTCTTAGAATGGATGGAGGGTAAGGGAATGATATGTGGATGGGCACCCCAAGTGGAGGTTTTGGCCCACAAAGCCATTGGGGGGTTTGTGTCTCATTGTGGGTGGAACTCTGTTTTGGAAAGTTTGTGGTTTGGGGTACCAATATTGACATGGCCTATCTATGCAGAACAACAACTGAATGCTTTTTGGATGGTGAGGGGATATGGATTAGCAGTGGAGCTGAGACTGAACTATAGAATGAGTAGTGATCTTGTGATGGCAGAGGAGATAGAGAAAGGGCTGAAACAATTGATGGACAGAGACAATGTGGTGCACAAGAATGTGAAAGAGATGAAAGACAAGGCAAGGAAAGCTGTCCTTACTGGTGGGTCTTCTTACATTGCTGTTGGAAAACTAATTGATAATATGTTGGGAAGCAACTGATAAGTGATTACATAGTTGTGTATTTTAATTGATGGAGTTGCTCCTTTCTATTAGATGAATATTGAAATGGTTGCAGTTTGTGTATGACAAATTTACTTGAGCAATTATGAATATTCTTCTGTTCTGCCTTTTCTTTGGCTGGTTTATACTAAATTGTTCTTTCACATCTGAACTCGGGAAATAGAATGGATTAACCTCGATAAATACGACAATTGTGACTATCAAAGTTTACAAACTCACTTAAACCTTTTAAATTTAAGTCCGGTGATTTGGATTTCAAGAGTAAAACCTTTTACCCATGTATATGCGGGTGCCTTCTTTTTTTAGCAGAAATGGGTGGAATGTATAATGTCAAGCAAGACGTACCAGCTCAAGCAAAATAGTTATTAGAAAAAAAATAATAATAAAGAATGCAGGAGGGAAACCAACCAAAAAAGACGAAAATCTCATGCTCCTAGTCCTACACTCTTGTCAAAGATGGACTCAACCAGAGAAAGAGAAACTGCAAAATTTATCACTAAGGAACTTGGGTGATGTGTTTAAATTGAAGTCAAGTGTGCATATATATCTAGTGAATTGTTGTGTTTTTCGCCCCTGAAAAATCTCCCAAATGGGAGAATGTAAACCAAATTCTCAAAGTAGGCACTAGGCTGATGGAGTCAACTTTTCTTAGCTAAAGTCCTCAATTTATGTCGAAGGAGTTCCTGAATCGTTTTAAAAGGCATTGACAAATGTTGCATTTTTTATCTATAAACAACTCCAAGTCAACATTAATAAAATGGGAAGGAAATAAATGAAATATAAAATACCCACAACCATGCGTTCTACAATATAATACTTGGAATCAAATTTGGCATCTTGGACCAGCACCGTAAAAATTGGAAGCTTTGATATGCCAAAGCATTTCACTTTTTGCTACCTGTAGAGAAGATAGCGTCAAATATAGAGGAATTCATGGTACATTAGCATTGGTAGTAGGAGACCGTTGAACCAAACAATATTTATCATACACGTCAAAAGGAAGATTATCACTGCTCTCATAGCAGTGTCAATCATGATAAACAAAACGACCTTGGAAATATTAGAAGCTTTGAATCACAGTTCACGTTATCAATGTTCAACTTAGTCTAATACTCGTTTCTCTCCACAACAAATGAATGACATGCCATATCCAGACCTTGATACTGCCCTTACCTTCTTGACCCTTTCTGTTCTCTCCTGTCAAAACCATATCTTTCTTTTGACTCTGTTTGATTGCTATCGTTTCTAAACGATCTGTTATCTTGCTTCCTATCATAATCTTCTCTTGACCTTGGTGCAGATTCATCTTCACTGTGCTTTTGTGATCTTCTGTCTTCCCTGTTTCCATGAGGTTCTCTTGACTTGCTTATAATATCATCAACATCCCTCCTCCGGGATCTTTTATCTTCACTTATATCAGAAACTCTCGACTTTAGTTCAACCTCAACATCATCTGGCTTTATTGACCTTTTCTCTTCCCTTCTGTGATGATCTTTTGGCTCAAGCTTCATACCATCATAATCATCCCTTCTTGATCCTTTTTCTTCTCTCTTATATCGATCTTCTCTAGACTTATGTTCAAATTCATCATCTTCATGCCTTCTTGATCTCTTTTCTTCTCTTCTATTGTTATTTTCTCTCCCATCAAATTTGTCGTCATCTTCATGCCTTCTTGATCTCTTCACTTCTCTTTTACTGTTATTTTCTCTACCCTCAAATTTGCCATCATCTTCATGCCTTCTTGATATTTTTTCTTCTCTTCTACTGTTATTTTCTCTTCCCTCAAATTTATCATCATCATCATCATACCACCGCTTTGTCATCTCTTTTCTATCATTTCTCTTAGGTTGGTTGTCTAATTCAGTATCATTGTCACGGCCCCTAGAACATGAATCTCTGTCTCTAGTTTCAGGAATATGATTTGATTGATTGTTGCCAGATCTTCTCTCTTTTTTGGGACCCTCAAATTTGTCATGACCCCATTTTGGTTTGTCTTCCTCACGACCCCAACCTGTATTTGCAGCTCTCTGGATAAAGGAAACAAAGACAGTCAAACTCAAAAATATGAAAAGGTAGCTTCATAAATCATCAGAATTCGACCAAATTTTATTCCAAAATTCAGCACATTATATAACATATACACAACTTCAAAAGTTCAACTATAAGCAAAGCAACTATAAGCAAAGCAAAAATGATGAGAAATTATCAAAGCAGAGAACATGGACAATAAAGCAGCAAACAATTATGGGTAAATTACACTCCTTTTCCATCAGATATATTTGAATTACAATGTCCTCCCTTTAAAATTTTGATAATTACATTTCTCTCCCTGAGAGATGCATATATATTACAGTTTAGTCCGTTTTTAATATAAATTAACCTCTTACTGGGGATGAAAACCCATGTTAATCACTATGGAACTTCACTGAATTTTAAATACGATATTATCAATCCTAGGATCAGCTAGCTCACAAACTTAAGCACATATCAACTTCTTAGACTCATTACATCACAATCAGGACATACAAAATACCCATCCAAAAACATAGGTCCTCCTATCAATGAACTTCCAGTTCTAATCCATAGTAGTCCAACAATGCAGCTTAGTTCTATAATAACATATTCAAGAACATATGACATTATATGCCAATATTGTGGCATATAAAAAAGTTCAGATTAGATG
>PYAF01005068.1:12057-34757 GCA_007407185.1 Glycine tomentella | reverse complement strand
TGACCAAGCTCTGGAACTCACTGGTATGCTCGGCAACTGAAGTTCCACTTTTTAACTTCATGTTGACTAAACGCCTCATCAACAGGGCTTTATTCCGAGCGGTCTTGGCCTGGTACATGTCCTCCAATTTCTTCCAGAGGGCATATGCGTCTGTCTCCTGTGCAACATGGTGGAAGACACTATTGTCAATCCATTGACGAATCTGACCAATAGTTTTCCGATTTGATTTCTTCCACTCCAACTCCTTAGCAGAATCAGGATTTTTACCCATCAATTCTATGGGATCGAACAAATCTTTACAGCTTAGGAGATCTTCCATCCGAGGTCTCCATAGTGTATAATTTGTAGCAGTAAGCATAATCATGGCTCCGGAAGATGATGTTGACTCTTCTATGGTCATTATCACCTTGTAGTAGCTTAATTCACCAAAATAAGGTTGAATCTTACAAAATGGAGCTCACCGTTGCGTCTGAAACGGTCAACAATGATGGAATTGACACTTCACGGCCAATATTCCACTATTGAGGTAAAATAGCAATTTCCCAAAACTTTAGGGATCAAATCACAATTTCAGAAAGACCAAGGGTCAAAATGAAATTTCAGAAAGATAAGGGGTCAAATTGAAATTTCAGAACGATAAGGGGTCAAACTGAAATTTTAGAAAGATAAGGGGTCAAATTGCAATTTTAGAAAGATAACTCCGGTCGTCTTCTCCGGCGATAAACAGTAACTCCGGTCGTCTTCTCCGGCGACGAACTGTAACTTCCGGCAGCGTTGACCAAACTTTGACTGCGATTTCTGGGCTCGTTTGAACTCCGATTAATTCGCCGTTTGTTGCGTTGGACTCGGTTCGACGAGACGAATCCAATGGTGCAATCAAAACTGGATTTCGGGCAAAACTCAGAAAACCCAGAAAAACGAAAAACGACCAACACCTCAAACGTGGCTCTGATACCACTTGTTGAAGCCAACGGATCAATTGGGTGTTGGTACACACGAATTTGAGAGAAAAACAGCTTCTATTACTCACAAGAATAGAATTACAGAGATTTACAAAACTCAAAACAAAAACTCTCAAACTCAGACCACTGACACAACACTCACTAGGAAATCTCACTGCTTGGATGAATTCACTCTTGGTGTTTCTCTGTGTCTAAGTGATGATTTACAACTGAGGTTTGCACCTCTATTTATAGGGGGAAGTTATGGTGTGAACGTTGGAGGATGGTGGTGGCCAGCTGGTGGACAGCTTGTGTGCAGCTGGAACTTGGAGGACAGCTGGTGAATGGTTGAGGACGGCTGGAACTTGCTGGAAGTCATCACAATCTCCTACAACAATTGTATCAAACAAACACAAACAATTTCTAAATGATCATAAAAGTTACATGGGTGTTACTATTAGCGCCAACAAAATTGTCCTTGGCCGCTAGCAGCCAAGAGCAATTACCAAACTACAGCACCCCACCCTTCCCCAACTCCTATATCTTAATTCTCCTCTTCCTCTTTCCCTTTTTTCATTCATTCTTCCTCTTTTCTCTTTTCCTTTGTTCCTATTCTTCACTCTCTCCACTCATGCTGTCAGATTTTTTTTTTGTGGTCAAACAGAATCATGATTCTGTTGTGAAATTTTGCACAGTAGAATCACGATTCCATTATTTTCAGGATTGTTGATGCACAACATAATCACGGTTCTATTGTTCAACAGGTTGTTGTTACAGGGCAATTGCAGTTGCACTAGGCTAGGGTCACGGAACTTCAAACATGACACTCTATCTATGTTCAATTATTTGGCTCAGAAGAGGGACTACTGAAATTAATAACCTCTTTGTATGTCGAGCGTGGTCCAATGTTCTATGAGAAGTGGATGACCATTCCCAATATGGGTTATGTCATTATTAGTCGGAATAATGGTGTATTGGTCCACTTATCTAAGCTGTAAAGTTAGACCTTCTTTCTACTTAGGGGTCCCGTGCCAGCAAAGCCCTGTCTTATGTCCATTGAACTTATAAAGGGAAATCACTTTGTCCAGGTATATAATATCTACTAAACATACAATTTACCTTTGTAAGGTATTATTGATTTTTTTGCTAACTTCGTGTAACATCCCAATTTTCTTAGATTGGGAATTTCTGTATAGAAATTGTTTGTGTTTGTTTGATATGTAGTGTATTCATATTATTCACAGTGAAATCATGCATAAGAGATAGAATCATCATTAAACAGTCATGAGGTGACCTAGATTTAAGTCCTGCGTCTAAGGTCTAGGGATCAGTGATTTAGATACAGAGAATCCTTGGTCAACCATCAGTCAACTATAGTTTAGAAAGTCAAAGTAAAGAAATCTTTCATTAATGACAATTTGGTAACTAAAGGCTTTTAGGCCAAGCAAAGAGATTTAGATTGACCAATGGAAGTTTAGAACATGAATGTGTCTAAGTGTGAGAAACTATTAGTTTAAATAATTAAAGAGGGGAGAATCAATTTCTCATTCACTTTAATTATATTTTTTGTCAAGATTAATAGAATAAATTAATAAATGAACTTATCACTCTAGAATTAATTTAGAAGTTAGAATTAATTAGGGCTAATTGAGAGCTTAAGTCACTAAGTGTAGTTAGTTTGAATAGGAAAAAGAAAGGGAAAAACCTAGGGCTACCACATACGGCCTCCCCTCTAAACCTAACTCTCCCTCTATAAAAGAGAAAACAACCCCCTTTTTTGTTGTTGAACCCGTCAGCCAAGGAGAGAGGGGAAGGTCTTTGCTTTTTCTTTATTCTCTTCCTTCATTATTGGAAGCTCAAGTCCTTGGAGGTGTAAGAGCATCTCCAATGCAAGAAACCCAATTGGATTTCTTAAGCAATTTTTTGTGGCTCCCACAGTACTTTTTGTGGTCCCTACAGTACCATGTCACTCCTAAGGAACTCACTCAATATTTTACTCCAATGCAAGAAATAACAAGGAACTCAAAAAAAATCCACATATTTATATTTTTTAATAAAACTTAACATTTTATCAATTTTCATAAATATAAATTAAAATAAATAAAATAAAATACGTAACAATATAAAATAAAATTTTACATAATAATAAATAATTAAACACAATAACATCAAAATAAATAAAAACCTAAAAAAGTTACCTTTGGTTTCAACTTATTAATAAAAAAGTTTAATTTCTAAGGTTTTTTTTTTTTTCAACAGCTCTTTTATTTAATTTGTTACCATTTACCTACTCCCCACCCAACGTTATCTTCTTTCAGTTTTATTACCTTCTTTTTTTTAAAAAAAAAAAATTCCCGCTCCATTTATTAACCATTTTCTTTTTAATTTCCCAATCCCCACCCATCCCACGCGTCCCAGCTCCAAATTTCTCCATAACATTCCATCTTTCACTCACCCAGCTATCTTCTCTCTTCCCCACACGCGTCCATAATGTTCTTCAACCAGCTATCTCTTCCACACGAATCCTTTTGCAGAATGTTCTCCACTCACGCATCTCTTCCACATGCATCCGCTTTGCTTAAGCTTCCTCCTTCCTCCTTAATTTTTTGTTTTACTTGAAAGACTAGAGCCTCGACGACTCCGAGGGACGCGGTGGTTGGACTGCCGTAGAGCGAGACCGAAGTGCTCCCTTCACGGTCAGTGGAGTCACAGTCAAGGAGTCCCTCGGTGCGAGGTGCGGCCTCCTTCCTTCCTTCTTTCTCTGTTTAATATTTTTTGTTGGAACTGTTCATCTTCTTCCTTTGTTGAATCACCTTGATGTTCTTGTGGATTGTGGTTGGGAATAACTGGAATAACGATTTTCAAGCCAAAATAATGTTTTTTAATCCGCAAGAAACAGTTCCTTATATAACGAACACATCGTCCGCGGAAGAAATCGGTTCTGCCACGTCATTTTGCTCCAACGCAGTAGAACTCTGAAGAAACGGGTTCTTAGTCTAAGAAACCCACTAAGATACTCCCATTGAAGATGCTCTAAGTGAGTCTCCCTCCTCATGCTCATCTTCATTTTCTACTCGTCTTGAAGTTAGAGTTTTCATCCTCTTCTCTTCATTATCCAAGTTCATGTTTAGGAGGAGCTCAAGATTCTAGCTCAACCCACATTCATTTCCTTGCTTCCTTGAGTCAGCAAAGAGGTAAGGGGGGAGTATTTAATTTCTTAGGACCCATGCTATGTTGCTAGGCACTAGAACTTCATTTATATGATGATTTTTGCATGTTGAACCCAAATCCTGTAATCTGGATCTGTGACACTATGTTGGCTGCAAAGTGAATTCTGGGTTCAACATTGAGTTCCTTATCCCCAAAAATCTATAAAAGCATATATAATATGCCTCATTTGAAGTTGTGTGGTGTTGGGATTTTAATTTTCAAGTTAGGGCAAAATATGTGTTTCTCATGCTTTGTTTAGAAGAATTTAAATTTGGATTTCAAATCTATTGATATGAACCTCAAAATTGAACTTATTAGGTCCAAGAACCTAAGGTTAGACTTATAATACACCCCATTTGAGTTAGTATAACCTATGGAATCATGACTTCTAGTTTTGTGCTTTTTTGGTAAATCCTACACTATTTTGAACGAATTGTACATATGGGCTTGTTTTCTGTAGATTTTGACCATGGAATTGAGTTCCTCATGTTTGAAAACATAGGTTTAGATACAAAATTTGTATGAAATGGATTTCTACAACTATTGGAATTTAGGAAACAAGTTTGTGAACTTTAGAGGTCAAATGCAGAGCATTTTCGAAATCTAACCAAATGGGAGTGGATTTGGATGATTTTGAGTCTAAAAATGAATTCCTTACATTCAAAAACTTTGAGAAACATATATGGTTTGCCTCAATTGGATTTTTACATCAATAAGAATGTTGATTTTAAAAGTGGGTAGTTAGACACAATTCCAAATGAGAAAATGTCTTGTATATGTAAAATTGCATGAAAAATATGATATAAATTATGGATTGAATTGTTTGCTTTGATTGAGAAGTATTCATTGAAAAGTGTTATAAGACCAAGTGAGTGTGACCACTTGACAAGACATGTTGCATGATTTGAATTGTTGTGATTAAATGTTGTAAAACTAAGTGAGTATGACCACTTGACAAGGCATGTTGCATGATATGAACTGTTATGATATTGATCATGAATTGTTGCGCTTTGGGATTGGGTATGGGGGTGTCCAACCCTTGACAAAAAAAATTCGGGTATCTTGTGATGAATTAACATTTGGATTGGTAGTGATGAATGTACAAGTGGCCATGTTCACTAAAGGGACATTTTGATGATGATCCTAAAGAGGGAAGATGATTGATTTTCCTCTTTTCTTGTTATGATTGTGTTAGAATTAGAGTGATTGTTGTGTCGGGAGTTGGGGCACGAGCATATACTTAGTGGGATTACATTCTCTAATGTCTATTTACAAGTACCAACACAACCATCATTCATACTTTTCATCATGAAAAATGAGCGAGGATTCATTAAGAGAAAGTGGATGACACACAATAGGTACACTAGGGGACGGTCCGAACGATTTAAAGGAACCTGTGGCAATGTTGAGTGGTGATAACCCGACTAAGGGCATTTTTTGATTAGATTGAGGGACTCACAGGCCTCACTTGGCAATCCTGACTAGAGCGGAGCTATAACCAAGGTTGATGAGAGTGTCATGTCTTGTATTGACATGTGACGTGCCCTCCCAATTGTCATTCATATGTTGCATAAGACCATCAAGGCCTAGAAGGCTTAATGGCAGTGTTGGGCCCAAGGTAAGAACAATGTGAGAGTAGAATGAGGATTAGGATGTCGTGAGTGATGTTTGCTAGTCAACTACACATGGTGGTTGTTAGGTTATGTGCGAGACTTAATGCTTGTGTTTGTGGTTCTAAAAGGGATGGAGTACTCACTCCCTTATTGCCATTTTTAGTACTAGATGACGAGTCCGATGCCACATCCCCCATTTTACATTAATGTTATTGAGACCAAGTGGGAACACGATGAAGTGCTCCACGTGGATCACTTCTTTGGGTTCCTACGTTGCCGTCATATGCCAGATGTACCAGGAGCTAGGATTTGCACCATCAACTTTTGCTTTTCATGGACCTAGCCTATGCAATCCTATTATCGCTTTGTGACACCCATGCCTGAGGTTGTCATTCTGTTCGAGTCGCATTCGTCTTTTGCCGATTTTGCAATGTCTTTTATTGGATCTAACTCCTCATCCAAGGATACTGATGCCACCTCTCCTTCTTTGATGTCTCACCATTTGGTGTTGCTGGAGGCTTGAGTACCACCCAGGGTGGATATGGTGGATCTCCTGTTGGAGGATGAGGGAGAGAACCTGGAGGAGGACATGTCATATGAGAAGAACCTCTCACGGAGCTAGAGATCATGAAGGATTATCCCTTGTAGGATTCGTCTGAGGAGTCCTACTAGGAGGCCTCTTTCCATCTAACTTTGACTGATTCTTTTTGTGGATATGACTGACTTTAAGGTTAGGGTATAAATGATTGCTTTGGGTTTTTAGGTTTTTTCCTTATATGTATTTTGGGGATGGGTAGACCTAGACTCAGACCTTTTGTAATTATAAGTCATTACTATTTACATTATTATTTTGGGTTGTATTTGTTGCTCCCTGGTTTAATTGAGATGTACGTATTTTGTTAACTCTTCTGGCATATGAAACTTAATTATTATATTTGGTGATCATGGAGGTTCACTTGTTGATCTTCATCTATTACTTCTCTAAGCATGTATGATCTATTTTTGTTTTACTCGTTGACTCTAGTTTTAATGTGCCAAATGATTATTATGTTTTATCTCGCATTATTTAAAAATTAAATGATGTTCTTCGAAATTAATTTAGAAAGTTTTTATTTTCGACAAAAATTTCTTACTATCTTTTCTAACATTTTAGTTACCATTAAAAATAATTAAGTTTATTTTTCTGTTTAAGTCAAATAAATATGTTACTTGAAATGTTATATTAAGGTGTTACACTTTGTCTTATGTATCTATAATACAGATGTTTTTTTTAAAGGATCATTTTCCCTTGCCTCTTGTTGTACCACAAATGGAAAAGCTACTGCACACCAGAAGCCTACTCATGGCAAAGGCCTTACAATCAACACATACAAGATTTCAACGCAATATAATTTCAATTAATTAGAGGATCTCAACTCAATGTGTAGTAGACTTTCTATTGAAATATGTAGTATTAATATGCAATAGACCTTCCTTTAAATATGTAGTAGGCATTTTGTTCATGTTAAACGTTGAATTTGTATTTCATTATTTTTATGGATGTGAATCTCAATATGTAGTTGATATTTCTATGAAATTGTATGCAATACATATCATTTCCGTAGACTTTTTAAAGTTCTCCAAAAAAAAAATATTAAACAAAAGTATGATTCTGTTGTACATTTGTTTTTTCTAGGAACAAAATCAAAACGGAATTATGATTTCATTGTACACGTTGTACAATAGAATCACACCTTTGTAGTACCATTATGTTTTAACCTTTCTTACATAACATAATCTTGATTTTGTTGTCTATTTTTTTTTTCTTATTTGAAAAGTATTACAACTGTGTGTTTCTGCTGCATAAAAGGGAGTGTGAATTTTTTGCACAACAGAGTCACGATTCTCCTACGGAATCTTGATTCTGTTATGCAAAAAATTCAAACCCCTTTTATGCAACAGAAACACAATGTTGTAATACTTTTCGGAAAGGAATAATCTTAAAATTTTAAAAAAATTATAGGACCCAATAACAACAACAATACCAACTCCCAAGCTTCATAAGCGAAAACCAATTGAATTAATTAAATTCAATTTTTCTCGTTCGATCTCAGAATAGCCATTCATCCACGGTTACAACCCAAATCCAGACCATGACACAACTAAGGGCAGCAAATTCATAATTGTTTATCCCCATCCAAAAATTAAAGCATAATTTATAATTAAATGAAATCCAAAGCAATTTTATTTAATAGTTGCGTGGTGTGCAATTTTATGAATAATTACTATTACTTGTGAGAGACGTAATAGAAATATAAAAATTGTAACAAAGACAATTTTATTAAGAAATATTTTTTACATCCTATGCAAAAAGAAATTCTTATTCATTGGTACATGAAAGTGGTGCGAACATGAATTAAGTACATGGAAAATTATAATATCTATAAAGAGTAAGAAGGGATGACGAAAAATTAAAACAGAGGAAAAGAACGTAGACGCGATTTCAAACCCAAAGCGTCATTGTTAAGCCTTATTACAAAGAAAGAATTATATAAAGCATTGAAGTCTCTATTGTTTATATATATATATATATATATATATATATATATATATATATATACATATTTTATGATGTTGCCCAAAGCCTCAGTCATAGGCACACAATCTCCACCATGAATAAAAATATCCATCTCTGCTATTGGGAAACATTGGTTATCTTAGTATGGGAAACAAAGTCATTTAAGTTGTGATGGCTTCAAAGGATGGTTTTAGCACCAAACTGGACTTAGGAGATTGCCCTGTAACATATTAAAACCATGAAAATTCAATAATTACTTTATTTAAAAGTCTTAAATATTGATTCAATATATGCATGCATACTTACCAATTAGAGGAGTTTTGAGAACAAAAAAACATGCACCAATGACAATGTAACATAGCGTAAGAATCACTCCTTTCATGTAGTGTGAAGTTCCATCCTATAAGGAAAAACAACAAATCACATTATTAAAAGAAAGAAAAGAGAAGATGGCACATATAGAAGAAGGCATTGTACATACCTGTAAAGTGAACGCTGTAATTATAATTGTAAAAGCAAGACATCCAGTTTCAAGAAGACTGAAGTCCAAATCCATTCTTATACCCATTATCCATGCAACAACTACACTTAATGGAACCTGAAATTGATTAGTCATTAGATAATCAAAATCTGTTGGTAATTAACTTTATAGACTTTATTCCAAGCATGATATTACTCCCTCAGTCCTAAAATAATTGTTATTCTAGATTATTTTACGTATATAAAATATAATAATAAATAAATAAAAGAGTAATAATTTTATAAAATTAATCTTATAGCATCATTAATTCATTTATAAATTTTGATATATATCGCTAATATTATAAGAGATATAAGTGAAAAAACATAATTAATGAAATCAAGATATGATAATTATAACTGGAGTAATATATATAAGTAATACTAATAATTCAGCCTTACCACAAACATAGAAATTTGGGTTGCAGATCCCATGGCAACACCCAAAGATATGTCCTGCGGGATAAAATTAACCACTTAGCGCCATTATTAATTATAAAGCCAATTAATAAACTTAAGCCTTCATACAAATTAACAAACCGTACGTACCAACTTGTTCTTGTAAGCAAATATGATTGAACCAGCATGTTCTGCAGCATTTCCAACAATTGGCAGCAAAATTATGCTAATGAAGCTTACAGAAATGCCCCAAGAATCTGAAGCAGCCTAGTTTAAGTATCAAAAAATTGATAACCCGTTAATCTAATGTATGCTTGGCTAATGCCTTTAAAATTCTTAATGATTATCATCATAATCATTAATTAATTGTAGTTAATTAAATATTATGCATATATAGATACCTCAATAGTTCCCACAACATATTCAGAAAGCAGTGATATGACCAATGTCATACCCACCAACCACGTAAATGCACTCCAAAATCCTATCACTGCCTTTTCTTCATCTTCGTCCACCTGCAGACTCAATATTTCACACATATAGCTTATTGTTCAAACAATATATTAAAATTTAACTCTTGAAAATGTGAGGGAAAAGGTTAATGGTAAACAAGTTATATATACATATATTATATTGAGTTACAAGATTATAATATTTTTAAGACATCCTAAAAAAACAAAAAATAGAAATACTGGTGAACCTGTATCATTTCATAACCAAGCAATAGCATATATCCTGTGTTATACACGGGTGAAACGCTAATATGGATAAATTACAAATTCAACTTTTTCTTTGGTACTTTTATCGATTTTTTCTTAGAAATTGAATCATTGGCTCGATCACGGCGCTTCTCTCGTACATTATTGTTTTTGGTTGGATTAGAAATGAATCGAGAGAAAATATATTAAAAGGTTTTGGATAGATAAAAATAAGAAGAAAAGATGTGAAAAAGTTTCTCTCTGCCTACTTTTATGAGTGGGACGAAATAAATAAATTATATGAAAAATATTTTTATACTAATTAAAGGATTATTTTTTTTACCCTATTATTTTTTCTTAGCAAAAAATCATTTTTTATTTTATAATTCCTATATTTTTTAATTTATAATGTTATAAAATATTTATTCACTTTGTTATGAAATTAAAACGAGACAAATATTCGGAGAAACTTTTGTGATAACAGATTCCATAAAAATAATTTCACTCGTTGCTATTTCTCTTGTAAAGCATAAAGCAAAGACTCATCATTTCTATTTTCTTTCACTATTTCCATTGAAAGAGACAGAGTGTACTAGTGTGTGTGGTAGAGTTATTGAAAAACTGTGGTAACCTTCCTATCTAAATATTTATTTTAGCTTATAATTAATTATCTATTAAATATTTTTCTGGGGGTATATATACATCTCTAATATACAGAATTGATGTAATAATTATATGCAGTAAAAATGAAACATAAATAAATTGTGCCTAAACAGTAAATGCCAAATTGTCAATAATCATCATCACCTCTTGTGCATCAAACAATTTTCGATGGGTTTTCAATTGGAAGAAGATGTAAGCAACGTATGCTAGAAGCATAACAACACTGCTTGCTCTTGACAACTGAAGAGTGCTAGTGGCTATAGAATGATTGCCTCCTCCTAAGGCGTATTTGAACAACAATGGCAGCAAATGGCACAGCAACCCAAGCAACAAAAGCAGTGAGTTTACATCTGCCTGCTTCTGTTCATTCAATAATTAAATAACAAAACAATTTGATTAGGAAAATGTTAGGATGAACTGAAATTAATTCAATTTGGAATTTAATTTCTATGCAATGTGTGAAAATATTATATGATCAATCAATCAAAAAATGATTGTTCATATAAATCAACTAACGTTATCTTCAATGTCATTGCTTATATGCCAAGGTTGCTTCGAGTTAAACAGCATCCTTAACAAAATTTACTATTGGAACACATGGCTTGTTGGCTTGACTTATACAAGCAACATTGTTTAAAATTTTGTTAAGAATAAAAATTACCTCTTCTAAGCTCTCTGAAGGAGAGAAAAAATAACAAATTTTAAGATTTGAAAAATTAAGTTAAACATTTATTTTTAGAATCTTTAGTATTTGAGTGAATTTTTGTATAAAATGGTTAAAATTGTGTCCTTGTAAGACACAAAATTAAGATAAACAAAGTAAGTAATCATAATACATTGTAAATACTCTAACTTACTACACATGAAAATTTATAATTAAATGAAAGTGTAACATTTTCGATGCATATTATATTTATTTTTAAAATCTGAACAAATTAATTAGGAATTGATACATACTCTGTCATATCTTTGTTCTCTCTTAAGATTAGCTAAACCACCACAGAGGAGTGAACTGCCAAGAACCAAGAGAAGGTTTGAGAGAATGGAACCGAGCAGGGACAACTTCACAACATGAACTTTGTTATGGTGAAGTGCTAATAATGCTATGATCATCTCGGTTGCATTTCCACATGTTGCATTCAGAAGCCCTCCAACTGAATGAACATCCACACAAACCAAAAACCAAATTGGTTAATTTTCTTTACCACACACTATAATATGCAAAGTAAATCTCAGTGCCTAATGAATTTTGGTTCTGTAGTACCTGTTGGGCCGGTGAAATATGCAATTTGCCTTGAAGTTTTTGAGTAATAAGAATTAAAAAAGAAGTTAGAAACATATATAAAATTGTAGTGAGTCTGTAGAGTTAGGAGATGACATACAAACTTACTCAGTCAGGAAGCTAACACGTTCAGCTAGGGGAGCAAGTCCAAGTAGGCTGAAAGCAAAAATCCAAGGCTACGTGGCATAAATGCAATTAGATTTTCTGGTGAATAAATCAGATTTAATTACGTATATGATATGATGAGCCCTTTCTATAAACTACTTAATGCATAATAGGTAGTATAGTTTAATTTTGGGAAAAAATTGTATTGTTAATTAATTAAAAATTATGGTAGATGTGATTTATACCCGATGTAAAAAAATTACACTATAGACTATTTTCTCTCATTAATAAAAAAATTTAATTATAGAGTTAAAAATGAAATGTTACACATCATTTTTAATAATTTTAATACTTGTTAATGAAAGTAGTTTATAAAATGAGAAAATAAATTTTGCATTGATATGAAGAAATAATTTTATATTATTATTCAATCATAAATTATAATATATGATAAATTTATTTATTTTTATAACATTATCTTCTTAAAAGTTATATTAACTATGATTTAAGTGAATTTCTTTTACCGTCAGTCATTATATCAACATTAGACTCTTATAAAATATACTTAATAATATATATATATATATATATATATATATATATATACACATATAAAAGACTAACATTTATTATTTAGTTCAACAAAACTTATAATGAATTATTTGGTGCAGTGTAAAAAAATTACGTTCGTGAATTAAGTGATATTGAAACATAGTAAGAATTTAGTTCAATTCAGATACATTACCACAACTAACGAATAGCATGTGTGCAAATTGAATAGTAAATAACAACGTAGTTTGCATGAATGGTACTCACCCTTCCAAAGCTATAAAAATTTGCAACAACAGCCAAAGGGACTGCCGGAAAAAGCACCACAAGCTTAGTACCGAAGATGACCTCTTGCAAATTGGTCATGAAATTTCTAAGCATTTGGAAACGAGAGTCATTATTTGTGACCACAACTAGTTCTGACTTCTTTCTCACCATCGGAGTCATTGCATTGTTGCAATCCTCCGTGTTGTTCTCCAAATCTTCATCCATGGTGGGTGGCATTGGTTGTGATGTGGTGGCTTCAGAGTAGGTGTTCATTTGCATTAATTTGAGAGTGAAAAAAAAAAAAATAATGCCTTAGAATTCTTTTCTCTATTGGGGTGGTGAAGTGTAAGTGAGCTTAAATATGTAGGACAAGAAGCTTATTATTGAATTGAAACGAAATGAAATGAAATGAAATGAATGTTTTATGGAGTACGATAAGTTGTGTTATAGGGGGAAAAATGTTTTGGTGCTTTCATTGTATACACATAACCAAGGGTGTCATGGTGGCTTTCCAATGTCTGTAGCCATGTAGTGCAATGAAGCTTCTCGGAATTTTCCTAACCTCTTGCTTGCTTGAGCCATGTATAGGTGATAAATGTAATTTATTATTTGTTGTGGATATGTGTTGGTATGTTCATTGGAAATTGGGAATCGGTGAACTCTAACTTTTGTTATAGATAATAAGGTAAACATTACGTAAAAATGAAATTAATAGTGAGAACAAAGAAGAAGAAGAAAAAATCATGTACTAATTACAAGTAGTAAGTAAGAAGGGGGAAAATCTCGTACTTGATTGATCTGAGGCATCAATTGTTTGCCTATAAGGCATTAACGTTGGAACATGAATCTTCCTATGTTTAGTACGTCTATCCACTAGTATTTCAGTTTAATGTGTATAGTTTTTCATTTATTTTTTGGCATTATATAGTTTCGCATTTTGCATTGCATTGCTTACGTTGCACTGGACAAAGGGAAATTCATCTGTGAAATAAGTTGGTTACTGTTTGTTTTTTTATTAGAATCAACTTATTTAAGAATTCAAACATATATTATTTTGTTTTAATAATATTACTAGAGCAGTAATTGAATCTTTTAAGGGATTTTTTTGGGTAAAAGGTATAATTAACTAGTCTACCTATGAACATTCTAGAACAAAAAAATAAGTATTGATTTTTAGCTTTATGCTCAATGATGATATAAGATTTTAAAATACTAATGATAAAAAAGAAATTGCGATTCATTCCGTTCAGCAAGTCCTAGTTCTAGATAAAAATAAATAAAAAAGAACCACAAACAATATACTCCAAAAAATAGTTTAATGTCAGGCCCTGGACGGAACCATGGGAGCTCCATTTGGAAATGGGCCCAACTTTTGAATTCTCAAGTAAACTCACATAAAATAGGTTATTAAAATCATGTACTTTCATTTTCTCTTTCATTTTATTTTTTATAAATCTTTATTCATTTTCCATTGCATGATTCACACCATTTATCATTTTTTTCTATTTTTATTTTATTTATTTCTTCCTTCCACTTCAATTTATCCCATAATCGGCAGACATTTACTATTTCCAAGAAAAACTTAACTATTTGGTAAATATCCTAATAAAATATAATTAAAACCTTTTTATAAAGTTTTAATTTTTCTAACCTAAAGTTTATTTTAGTTCTACTTCAGAAAGATAATTCAACTTAAGTGTCGTAAATATTCAATAAAAATATTTATAATGAATAAATTTTACCTATTAAATGAATTTTAGTTAGGATATATTAATTTAATTTTATATTACAAATTAAAATAAGAGAAAATTAATTATACACAATCATTCATCCATTCATAAGTCAATTCTAAATTAAATCATTATGATCGTATATAAGATTGCAAATAACACAAAAAGCATTGGCATAGCCGCATATATAGCCACGGGCAACCTGGGAATTTTCAACAAGAGAACCGGACAGTTATATTTTTCATCGTTTATCGGATTTAGTTAGATCATAGCTAAATACACACGCTGATGCTGCCAAATATACAGTACTTCCTACATATCAATTTAGTTTGTGTTTCTCAAAGACATTTTAATAACTGGTTCAATGTGAAGTTTCCTACCAATTTGTCGTTTTTACCATGGAAGAACATGCACTTCTAGGTTAATCTCAAGAATATCTACAGCCTTGTTGGTCATGTAGATCAACAAGATGGGAATGTTAACTTTTTTCTTATATATATCTTGATTATTCTTCTAATGTAGACATGTTAAAACCCTCTATCTGATATTTGGGTTATAGTTCTTTTTTTTTACTACTTTGGGTGAAGGGGTTAAGTCCATTAAATTTTTTGTTTTACTTTTAAATGTGTTTGTATTTTTAAATATTTCCGGGAAAACTAAGGAATCTATTAAAAATAATAATTGTTTTACTCCAATTTGTAACTTATTTTATTAAGCTTAAGTGATTTGAAGCAAGATAATAGATTACTTCCATAATTTCCCCAATATGAGGATGATGTAACTTGTAAGGGGTACTTTTTTTGCATTTGACTTGACTAAAGTCAATAATTGTTAAGAGATAAAGTATAATAATAGAGATTAATTACAAATTTAATAATCAAAATTGTTAAAAAATATGTGTATATATATTCAACGAAAATAAAATATTTGTATTTATTCCTCATAATTAAAATTTGGATAAATAGTCACTTTGATTCTTGTAGTTTGCATTTGGTGATAATTATGTCCCTATATTATGAAAATTATTAATTTAATTCACAAAAATGTAAATGTATTAACAATTTGGTTTAACCGTCAAGTTATATGCGGCATCTTGCATTCGGTGACAATTTTGTCCCTATATTATGGGAATTATTAATTTAGTTCACAAAAGTGTAAATATAATAACAATTTAGTTTAATCGTCAAGTTATCTCCATTTTCGTTAACATTTTTTGGCGACATGACACGTGAAGGATAGCATGGCAAATCCACGAGGCGAAAGTGAACTCCACCTTGCTAACAAGGCATATCAACGTGTGTAGGTGATGTGTCATGTCAACCAATACTGTCTTAGAGTAAAATGTTAGTGATACTTATTTTTTTAACTGTTTATTTTTAAATTTGCGAAGCTAATGACTAATTTGCTAAAGAGTTGGTTCTTCCCAATTTCATTGTAATAGGTTGTTATGCAGCAACAAATTGGTTCCCAACATTTGTAACTAAAGGACAAAATGGTCCACAACATTTATAAAAGTAAGCACTCACCTAAAGCATTGATGACAAAATCTAGTTCAATTTCATCATCATCATCGAAAGATTTTTCAATGTCATCATCCAAGTCTCCATCATTGTCCTCCCCCCATCTTTGTAATAGGTTGTTATGCAGTGACATATTGGTCCCCCAACATTTGTAACTAAATGACAAAATGGTTTACAACATTTATAAAAGTAAGTACTCACCTAAAATATTGATGACAAAATCTAGATTGGTTTCATCATCATTAAAAGATTCTTCAATGTCATCATCAGAGTGTCCATCATTATCATTCATTGGTCTTAATTTTTCTCCTTGCCATCTTGATTATCATCCCCAAAATCACCAAAGAAATTAGTTAGTACTTAAGTTGCTAAATTTTTTTTACATTAAGACCGCTATAATCAAGTGGAATATCATACAAAGGATGGACAACTTCTGCATATTTGTTAGCCACTACATCTCCTTCTTTCACATTACCCACACCACCATCATTGTCTCTACACTAAGTAGTGTTTTTTCTTTGCTATCTTATCAATTTCATTTATCACATCATCTCCAATATAGTCATCTACACCTGCATCCTCACCATCAAGCACTTGTTCGTTTGTGTTGTCAACTAATGGCTCACTAACAACATCAAACACACCTTCTATGAGTATCTCCAGCTTGCCATACAAAGAGGAAAAAACATTCAAACACAACATTATCATTCACACATCTATAGTGCAATAGAGTAACAAAACTGTGACCTTACCCTACAAAATCGCCTCTAGTCTTTAATGGACAAGGAGATATCATCTTCAAACGACATTCATAAATGAAATGCCACTGTCCTCTGACATGTCGTCATTGTTGGCCACTGCAAAGGGTGAGAAATGGAGATTTACCATCGACATTGACAAATTGGTCCGCAATGAGTGAAGTTCACTTTTGTCACATCGATGTTGTCCTTCATGCGCACGTTCCTAAAAACAAACATAGACAATTTAATGGTTGAACTAAATTATTGGTACAATTATATTTTTGTGTACTAAATTAATCACTTATTTTGTACATGACAAAATTGTCATCGAATGCAAACTACAGGGAACAAAGTGATTATTTACCCTTAAAATTTTCATTCATCATAATAATTGAGTATCCTCACCATACACTTCCTCTGTCTATTTATTTTTTATAAAAAAAATCCTTTGTCTGCGTATCTAACTAAATATGTGTGTGTGAAAAATATGTGTAAGTTATTTATTTTGAAAAATAACTCTATTTCTAAACTTAAAATTCGAAATTGAACCAAATAAGTATAAAAAAAGGGTGTACGTGGGTGGTTGAAAATCACTAACAATAAAACTAAAAATGTGTGTGTAAATTACATATTTTGAAAAATAACTCTATTTCTAAACTTAAAGTTTGAAATTGCACCAAATAAGTAATTAAAAATAAAATAGTATGTGTGTGAAATAAGTCTATTTCTAAACTTGAAGTTTGAAATTACACCAAATCAATGAAAAAAATATTTTAATTATCATGGAAATTTTTTTAAGGAAAAAAGGTGAAATTGTCAATGCATATAAAATCACGTATTTTTATCCCCAAAATATGTCATATACGTACTTCAAAAGATAAAATATAAGATAATAATTATTAATTTTAAAATTATAATAATTTTATAATTCATTATAAATAAATGTTAGTGATACTTTCTTAAGCATTAGAATAAAACTAACAGTTTAATGTCTATTTACTTATAGATTCTACGTATTTTTTAAAAATTAAAGATCATGCAAAATTTGTAATTAAATTAATTAATTTTAATTAAATATATGACAATTTAGAGTGAGAAAATGAGTTGTCATCCTAAAAGCCTCTTACTATATACTTCCCAAGTGTGCTAGTAAGTACAGCCTTTTCTTTTTCTTAATATATTTTATTACCAATTATACCCTTTTAACTTTATTTTTACACCCCACGTTTATTATTCTTCTAAACTCTGTTTTACATCCCTTTTGTTCATCGAATCCCTTTTTTTTTTTTTTCCTTTGGTAACATGTCCACATATAAATAGAAAGGAAATTATAAATGAAAGAAAATTATAATTGGGGAAAAGAACATTAAAAAGTACAGGAAATTACTTTCTGGAATAGCATATGAAAGTAATTTTTGGAATCGGGATATGTGATTTCAGAAAGTAATTGTTGGAACTATGTTTTAACCAAAAATCCATAGTCCTGTAAAGTACTTTCTCTAATTTAGGATATGTTGTTCTATAAAGTAATTTTTTTAGCAATAAAAGAAAAGAAAATTGAACACTTACGCCACCTTAAATCACTAAGAGCATCTCCAATGGGAGATGCTTAGTGGATTTCTTAGCCTAAGCAACGGTTTCTTTCAAGTTCTTTCGCGTTGGAGCAAATGACGTGGCAGAACGGTTTCGTCAAAAAATGGAGAGCGTTCCTTATATAAGGAACTGAAACTTACGAATAAAATGCTATTCTTCTCATCAACTACCCGTAAAAAAAAAAGAGGGAAAATACCAAACCGGAAGTCGCGCGCATGAGGAAGAGGCCACGACGGTGGTGCCGCTTGGAAGAAGTCACGCGCACGGAGGAAGAGGTCGATGTGCCGCACGAGGTGGACAGAGCGCGAGGTGGAGGCCGCGCACACGGAGGAAGAGACCGACACGACGGAGACAGAAGAAGAGGCCGCGCATGGGGTGGTGCTGATGGAGCTTCTAACGGGGAGCGCCGGCACGACGGAGAAGGTGGTTTGGGTGAGGGAAGGTCACGCGGTGAGCGGAGAAGCACAGAATGAAAAAACACAAAAAGAAGAGAAAGAAGGAACCAAAGCTCTGGAATTGAAAAAGAAGAGAAAGAAGCACAAAAAGAAAAAAGAGAAAGTGGAAGACAGAGAGTGGAGGGTGGAGAATGACGTAGGGAAGAAGGGTCTCGAAGGGTAGGGAGTTTTAAATTGAAGGGTTAAATTTTTTTATACATAAAAAATGCATAAATCCCAATTGAGATAAGAAGTAAAAATAAAATATTGAAGGATTAAAATAAACATAAATCTCAATTAATTGAGAACATAATATATAAAAAAAATTAATATATATTTTATTTTTCTTCAATTATTCATAATATATTTTTTATTTGTATATATAAAAAATAAAAAAAATATTAAGTTCTATTAAAAAAATTAAATATGTGGATTTTTTTGGGTTTCTTGTGGTTTCTTGTATTGGAGCAAAATATTGTGTGGGTTTCTTAGAAGTGACATGACACTGTAGGGACCATAAAAAGTACTGCGGGAACCACATAAAATTGTTTAAGAAACCCATTGAAGATGCTTGCATTGGAGATGCTAAACGCGTTACCAAAATTGAAAGTTGAATGCACGCGTCTTTTATGAAGAAAAAAAAAACTGAAAGTTGAGAGGCTACCATAATAATACATTGTGAGACTTATTGAAAGCGTATTTGTTAGTTTGTAAATCGAAAGTTGTCACTAAAACGAATGACAGATACCAAGTGAAACGTTTAATAATGAAGTTGACATTAAACGTACTTTAAAATGGAGTGCTACGTAGAGATAAATACGGTATCACATAATTAGGATTTAAAGAATAATGAATATCGAGTAAATATGGGAGGTTCAAAAACATGGTTTAGAGAATAATTAAGATGTGGTGAAAAAATAGGGTATAAAGGGTATATTTGGTAATATAAATATAAAGAGAATAAATGGGGTGTACTTAGTAAATGGGACTGTAAATAGCAAGAGCATGAAGAAAAAAAACCTATCTTAGTTCTATAAAATGAAACGACAAAATAATCCCTTTCTTTCCTAATGACTTATCTAAATTATTTTTCATTTATTCTTTCAATATATACGATTAAAGTTGCATGCAACAATTTTGTAAAAAAAAAATTCCATGCAACAACAATTGATAAAAGGAGTTGTGTATGTGGATTTATAGTGTTGCACTCTTTGTTTTGTGTTTGTCCTTTCAAATTTAGATACATCTTTCTGCAAAATTCTGACTACTTCACATTTTCACACAACCAATGACGGCGGAACAGCTGAATTATCATCGATGGAGAGAAAGAGAAGGATAGAGGAAAATAGGAAACTAGCTAATGTTAAAAAAAATCCACGAAAAAGGGTCAAATTAATTAGAATCAGAGATTTTTGAGATTTCTAAATTGGAATCACATTTCAAGCTCACCGAAGAAGCGATGTATATAAAAGGCGACGTCTTATTTATTGAAAGCAAGACTTAAATGCTTGTTTTTACAAGGATAACAATATTATATTGCATCATATAAAAATAATCAAAAAAGACATTTTGTAATAATTTTTCCTTCTCTCGTTAGAAGTTTTCTCTCTGTGCTAGGGTTTCCTTCTTAGGGCTCCTGTGCACGTGAGAAGCTTTTGTTTACGTTTCTTGTTCTCGTTGATCTTTCTCTTTACCATCATGGAAGCTATCAATCTGGAGAGTCTCACAATTGTTGATGATGAAGAAGAGCTATTCATCCCCACTGAAGTCACGAATGAGGAGCAACCAAACCTATCGCTTTGTCTGGTGGGCCATTTTCTAACAAAACGATCCATATGTGTGCCGATTATGAATAAGGGATGGTATAAGTTTACAGTCCTCTGAGAGGTGTTACGATCCAGGAAATCGAGATTGAACATTCCTCTTCCAGTTTTTTCATCATCGTGGTATGCAGTTTGTGATCAAGGGAGGACCCTAGTCGATCGTTTGACAAACATTTACTCATCCTCAGCCTCATCAAGGAAAGGGAGATCCCGAAGGAGATATCTCTTTTCAAAGTGCCTTTCTGGATTCAAATTCATGGTTTGCCTGCAGGTTGCAACACTATGGGGGTAGGGCAAAGCATTGCGAATGCGAACTATGCCGGGGAGTTCTTGGACAATGAGGAAAAAAACAATTCTGGTTTATCCCGCTCTTATATGTGAGTTTGTGTCCTTATTGATGTTAGACAATCACTCAAGCGCACTAAGAAGATTCGTAAGCAAGGTGGAGTAGCAAAAGAAGTTTTGTTCAAGTATGAAAAACTTGGTGTCTCCTGCTACTACTGTGGCCTTTTGGGCCATATTGAAGACCACTGTGAAAGGCTTTTTTCTGCAAGCATTGATGATGGCATTCGTCTGTGGGGAGCAAGGATTAGGGCGGAACTGAGAAACACCGGTTCCAGCGGCAGTTGCAAAACCATGATCCAGCATCTATCTCTCGCTTCCTAGAGTTGCAAAACCATCTGAATAATCTCTTGAACCACGAGGAACAATTTTGGAAGCAAAGGGCCAAACCCTTGGCTTCATGATGGGGACTCAAATTTCAATTTTTTTCATGCAGCTGCGAATGCGAGGAAGAAGCGTAACATTATAGCCCATTTAAATGATTTGGACAGTAGTGTTACAACATATGATCATGACACTATCTGTGGTGTTGCCTCCAAATATTTCAGCAATCTCTATACAAGTGGAGATCCTAATGTTCGTGCCATTATTAATCATAAGGACATTAAGATCAATGAAGAAGATAATAATTTTCTCATATCTCATTTCAACAAAGATTGGTTTTGCTAAGCTCTCTTCCAAATGCACAATGATAGGTCTGATGGCCTCAATCCATCTTTTTATAAACTTTTATGGGATTTAATTGGAGATGACATCTTTATGGCAACAAATTCTTGGCTTAACGCAGGTGAATTCCCTCATTTCTTGAACAACACACTGGTATTGTTCTCATCCCAAAAAAGGATGATCAAGATCTATGCTTGATCTGAGACCTATATCTTTTTGCAATGTTTTGTATAAGATTATATCAAAAGTCGTCCTTGCAAATAGGCACAAAAATCTGCTTCCTAAATGCATTTCTAGTGAGCAATCAACATTTGTGGAGGGACAGTTGGCGCCGTTGTCAGGGAATCTTCCAACAGTTTCTGAACTTGTTTCAAATTAAGCTAAAATTTTGTGAGCCGGTGGAGGACGTTGTTCCTAGCAACACTCATTGTGGGCCCAGGTTTGCAAAAGTTAAAGTTAAAAAAAAAAAATTAAAAATTAAAAAAAAAATTATTTTTTTTTCTTCCTCTTCTCCTAATTCAAGTCATTTTTGCTTTTCACTTTTCACTTTTCACTTTTTCACTTTTTACCTTTTTACTTTTTACTTTTTACTTTTTATATTTGTGTTAGTTTGTGTTAGACTGTTGCTATTTACTTTTAGTAAAATTTTACTTTTTAACTTTTTTTTTTTTTTACTTTTTCACCTTTTACTTTTTGTCTTGTGTGATTTGTGATGTATGACCAGGAGTAGTAGTAACTCTCATAGCTTGTATAAAATTGATCCTGAGATAGAAAGAACATTGCATGCTGTTAGAAGAGCTTCTAGGCAAATTCATAGAATTATTACTGAATTTAATCCTGAGTCTGTGCGTAGTGAGCGTCCTGAGTTAGTTCATTCTGTTAATTTTTCTAATTTTTCTGGTAGAGTAGATTTTTCTAGTGAAAATATATCTTGTTCTGAAAACATGGATAATAGGAGTTTAAAGCAATTGGCTGCACCTGATGTTAACTATCAACCTTTATGCATCCGTTATCCTGAACTTGATGTTGCATTTGAACTTAAATCTGGT
>PYAF01005067.1:0-21865 GCA_007407185.1 Glycine tomentella | reverse complement strand
AGAGTCTCTGCAAAGACTCTGATCAGGCTAATACAAAGCATTTCCTGCTTTAGCCTTCTCAATATTTCATTCCTCAGTATCAGCAGTTTAACCTTATAAACCTCATCTATACATTCTCATGAGCAACTTTGTCAACTGCTCTAAGGTCCAGACTAGTCATATAGTCAACCTTTTATCTCTGCTAATACTGACTCAGAGCGAAAATCAAACTTCATCAGTAATGATGATTCAAGGCTCTAAACTCCTCAGAATACCTCTCTGAGTACAAAACTCTACAGAGTTCTAGCCGAATAACGGCTCAAACACCTCCAAAAACACCCCTCAAGATTACCCCAAAACCTCAAAATTCAATACACAGAACCAACAGTTAGAGCTCGAGTTTCTTACCTCTGTGATGTTCAGAAACTCCAGGGAACTACTTTCCCTCAGATGGCTCGCTCAATCAAGGCTTCCTTCGCCTTTAAACTCCGAGCTCTCAAGGTTCTCTCAGAGAAATCAAATCTCACTATTTATCGACGATTCTCACGAATCAATCGGGGGTTCACTCTTATCTCGGGGCTCTGATCACTTTCTCAGTTGGGTCAGAGGTGTTTAGATGAACAATGAAGGAACTAAAAAGCTCTGTAACTCATCAATGGCTTTTTCTCTCTTTTCTCTCCTCCATTTTCGTCCAAATGACCTAGGATTTATAAGCTGCCCGACTCCCCGCGCTGACCGCGCCACCAGCTGCGCTGACCGCGCCAACCGCGCCGCATCTAGCACCGACCACGCCGGATTCCAGCAGAAACTGGTTTTCTAGGCCACTTGTGGCGCGACTCGCGCCACCCATGGCGTTACCCGCACCAACTTCCAGGGGCCACGGCGCTGATCGTGTGGAACCTGGCGCTATCCGCGCCACATGTTCAAAACAGTTTTCTCAACTCTTTCTCAAGCTTTTCTCTAAATACCCTTAAGCATATTGATTATCCTTAATCATGAGCTTAATCTAAGCTTAATTACATGCTTAAAATTCAAGGTATTACAAAAGATGTTGCTACTCCAATGGCAACCTCAACCTATCATGATTTAGATGAAAGGGCAAGAAGGTTGATGAGTCAAAATATAGAGGAATGATAGGATATCTACTATACTTGATAGCAAGTAGACCAGATATAATGTTGAGTGTGTGCTTGTGTAGTAGACATCAAGCTAATCCTAAGGAGTCACACCTCACTACTGTCAAGAGAATCATCATATACCTCAAATCAACCATAAAAGTTGGTTTTTGGTATCCAAAAGGTGCATCGTTAAACTTAATTGGCTATTCATATTCTGATTTTGCAGGATACAAACTTGATAGGAAAAGCACCAGTGGAACATGCCACTTTTTGGGAAGCTCACTAATTTCATAGCATTGCAAGAAGCAATCATGTGTTGCTTTCTCAACAATAGAAGCAAAATACATAGCAACTGGAAGTTGTTGTGCACAAAATTTGTGGCTAAAACAACAAATCCAAGATTTTGGTGTAGAGTTGAAAGAAATTCCCCTGCTGTGTGGCAACACAAGTGCAATAAACCTATCAAAGAATCTAGTCATGCACTCAAGGAAAAACACATTGAGATCAAACATCACTTCCTTAGAGACCATATTCAAAAGGGTAATCTCAGAATTGAGTATAATGATACAAACAATCAATTGGCTGATATTTTTACCAAACCCTTATCTCATTCTATGATCTTAGGAACATGCTTGGAATTATTGATGAATCTAATATATGACAACATGCCTATGGTTTGATTGACTACATGATATGCAATCTAAATTGACCATGCATCACAAGTGATTGAAATTTGAATTATGATGTATTACACTGTTCAATCTGCATAATTAACTGGAATAATCGATTACTGTGCATAATAATCGATTATTTAAAGCTTAAAAGCTTTTTAGAAGCAAAAACTTACTACAGTAATTGATTACTATGATGAATTAATCGATTACTTAATGTTTTAACAAGATCCAAAAACTTAAATTCTCTAGAGTAATTGATTACATTAGCAAATTAATCGACTACACTTTCATTGGACTAATCGATTACACAACATGGTAATCGATTACTGATTGCTTAAAAATTGAATCAGTTTACAAAACTCTCTAGAGTAATCGATTACACTTCGTTTTAATCGATTACGCTGTGTTTCAGAGACTCGGTTTGCCTTGAAATAATTGATTACGAGGCTTGTGTAATCGATTATCTATGGCGTTTCTACAAAATCTGTAAGATTTCTTGTAAATCTAAACTGACAATCTTATCTTAGATTCAAATTTCAAACTTGTTTTTGTGCATTTAAACCTATTGAAACTCAAAATAGTTGTTTCTATCTTTTGAAATTCAAAATAAACCTCCAAAAACTCTATAAATACAAGTTATCTAAGAGAGAAAATCTCACACCATAGAATTTCTCTTTCTGTCTTATGCAAACTGTAACATCCTCAAAATTATATTATAATTACTTGTAGAAATATGATGATATTTAGATACAAGTATATTTAAAGAAAAATGACTAAATCACTCTTTCCATGAAGTAGAAATTACTAGAATACCCTTAAGATTAAAATTACAAAAATGCCCTTGCATATTTTGGAAAATGACCAAAATGCCCCTAGGATGAATGGCAAAATTACCAATATGCCCCTAGGCCAAAAATGCTCAAATAACTTAAGAAATTTTGTAGGAACATGATGAAATTATAGAGTACACTTAGCTGACTAAGTATCAAAATATTTTGTGACAGAAAACTCTAGAATAAAATTTCTAGGAATTTTATAAGATAACAACTTTGAGACTTTATTTATGAAAATTCAAGCATAAGAAAAATATGGAAAAATGATACATCTAAGGAATTTTCTCTTAATTATAGAATGTATAAACCAATTTAATAAAATGGTTTAGTAATTTTGATGGTCAGCAGAAGTATAGGCCAATCAAAAAGAAGATAAAGAGCAATTTAATATGTAAAGTTTATATATTGCTCTGTATAGACTACTTGTGATTTATTTAAACTATCATTGAGATAAATTCTTAGGAACATCTAGAGTTCTATTATTCATCTTTAGATAAAAGAATTCAAATTAAATTTGATTTCTTTTTAAGAAAATACCATGTGTAAATGCCATATTAGAAACTAGATTTTTTATTCATCATAAAAAATGACCACATGTAGCATGAAAGGAAGAAAAATTTATATTCCTTCCCTTTAGATTGGTTATTCACGTGAGAAAACATGTAGAAGAGGCAAGAAACTTCATGATTAGCCACTTGGAAAGCAAGCCACATGATAGAAACAAGTGGCATAACACTTGTATGGCATGGATGCAAGATAATATGAAAATGAAGCTAAGATTTCTCCACCTTCACCTAGCCTTCACGTGAACTTTGATGAAGCAAGGAGAAGCTTCATGAAATTGGACATATGTTGGGACACTTGTAAAGGCATGCCAACTAAGTGGACACTTGGAAAGGCAATCATTATGACCAAGACAAGTGTTAGAACACTTGTATGGCACATAATTAGTTTGGAAGATTTTTTTAAGGAAAGTTATATTTTCTAAACACTATATAAAGGACTTTAAGTGCAAGCCATTCTCAAGGCATTCTCCTACCTCATTCACGTGACCACTCTCTCCCTACACCATCTTCATTTCATTTTATCTTTCTCTTTTAAAGCTTGAATCAAGTTAGAAAAACAAATCCATCACTTTAAAAGAATTTCGTGAGAAACCTAGCAACCTTAGGAAGAGTTCTTGTCAAGCTTAGTAGAAGGATATCAAGGCTTCATCTCTAAGAGGATTTCCCAAGGAAGGAAGGAAGGAAGGAAGGAAGCCATTTATCCATTCAATTTCAAGATTCAAACTCACCTGAGGTAGGCTAAGCTTAAATCTTTAGTTAATCAATGGCTTGGATTAATTTACATGCTTTAGTAGGCTGAATTATGGTTATTATTTAGGCTTGAATTTCGTGCTATTTGAAGGTTATTCTTTGATGAGAATATGTTGATTTAAGCCATAAGATAGGTGATGATTTATACCTATCAATATTAGTGATGTATGGAAGCTCATTTGATGATTTTTTGAAGGTGATTTTGATGATATTTTGGGCTGTCTATTGATATTTTTATGGAAAGATTTTGATTTAAATTTTAGAAGTAAAGGATGAATGGTGTGTAGTTAAATGGTTTAAATACTTGAATGATTCAATCTTGAGGATTAATTAGTGAGGTTGTAGGTGAAAGGAGAATTAAGATGTATACTAGGTTTGAATCTTTTCTTGTGAATGTTTAAAGGAATTAGATATTATTTATATTGAGGATTATTGGTTGGATTACTAACATAATTTTTTTCTGTAGTTAAGACTATTCTCTGGTTATGCATAATTGGTAATAATCTTACTTGATTAATGTATGGTGGTGTAACCATACTTATGGTACATATAATGATATGATGAAAATATTTTTCCATAAGGTAATATGTATTTCACTTTTGGATTTGATTTTATTATGGATGGATATTGATGTGATAAGATAGATGGATTCATGTTTCCAAGTCCAGTACGAGGCTTTGGGGAAACAGAATCTGATGCTACATACAGTACGATATGTAATACCCAGGTGCAGGATACATGGCAATATTCATGCATGTTTGCGTAAGACTATAACAGCGTCTACATCCAGTACGAGGTGTAGCCACATACAGTACGATATGTGGAGGCCATTGCACCCTGGGATAGTTCATCTCATGCATTCATATAGTTGCATATTTCTTGTGGATGTGTTTGAATATTGATGATTGACTAACCTACTAATAAGTTTGGGATTTAGCTTTGCCTACTGAGAAATTTTATTTCTCATTAGACTTTTGTTTCATGTTTTTCTTAGATGACAACCATGGTCAGGTTCATTGAAGCTCTGGAGTAGTGAGGAAGTTATGTACTAAACTGAAGTATGGAAAGTATTGTACTTGTATTATATGGACTTTTGTAACAAGAACTATGGCTATGTATAATGTATTAGTTTCAAAACTTTTGTAAGTTTTATGTTTTAGAATTTTTAGTAATATACGCTTCTTAGAAAATTTATCTTTAAGTAATAATAAAATTAATAAGAATAAATAGAAATTTAGGTCATTACACAAACTATGCATTTGCTCTGTGCTTTCTCTCTCTCATATCCCAAACTTCTGCCCATTCACTATTTCAACCAAAATTCATCATGTCTGCCCCCAAAAGATCAAAAATGAATAAAAGAAAGGATGGGGAATCATCCAATCCAGCTGTGAACAGGCTAAATTTCTGGTTCACTACTAAGGCTGAGAGGCAGAACTATATGCAGTTCCATGCCACCAAATTGGTCTGTCCCCCCAAGTACCTAGACCTTGATTGGTTTATTGCTGAGGGATTCAATTTCCCTACCATGATAGAGGCTCAGGGTTTGAGGAAATTTGTGGAGATGAAGGTACCTTTTACCCAAAATTGGTCAAGTTGTTTTACACCTGTGCCAAGATCAGCATGGATGGCACCATCCGCTCCTAAATAAATGGAGTGGTTATGGAAATAACTGAAGAAGTATGGAATGCAGTTGCTGGAATTTCCTTTGAAGGACCTAAGAAATTTGAGGAAGAAATTGGAGGCTACAACAAGATTGACACTTACAGAGGGATGCTGCAAGACCCTCAAATAAGGCCAAGGCTTGGAACTGGAAGCATGACTAGTGAAGACAGGCTTCTTCACTACATCATAACATATATCCTCACTTCTAGATCATCCAACCATGCTCAAGCAATTGATAAGGATTTACAGCTAGTTTATGGAATGAAAATAGCATCCCCAATGAATTGGATCCTCATCATTGAGGAGACAATGCTGAAAGCCAAGAGATTGATCATTTATCAATTTCCATATGCGGTTTTGGTTTCTAGGTTCATTGATTATTTTGGAGTGGATGTCTCCAATGAGATTGTGTACAACACCACAAATATCATCGGCCTCATCAAAGAAAAACACCTCAACAAGCTTGGATTGATCAAGACACCCAATGGGTGGCTTATGGCTGGAGAGCAAGCACCATTCTTACTCACCTCAGGATCACCAAACACCATAGTTTTATCAAAACAGTTTAACAAAACATGGTTGGAAGATAACCAGTCCATACCCAGAATAACATCAATCTGGCTGAGAGGCAAACAAATCAAATCAATAAGGAATTTTCTGCCAGAAATCTCTACAAAACAACTCAAACAAACATCAGAAGTTAAAATAGAACCACTAGTTGGGGTTTCTACCACAAGATCATTACTCAAAAAAGACACAAAAAGTTTAAGTTTCTCCACACACAAACAAGATATAAATAAATGGGTTACACCAGAATCGAATAGCACAAGTAACAGAATCTCATATCTTTCTTGGTAATGAGGAAAGTACCTCACCAACTCTTCAAACTTGCTGCATACTCAGCCACAGTCACACTCCCTTGCTTAAACTTCAAGAATTCCATCTCCTTCTTGTTTCTAACAGCTTCAAGAAAATGCTTCTCCATAAATACCTTCTTGAAGGTTTCCTAGGTTATAGCTTGATCTTCAGCCTCAAAGCTTGGAAAACATCAGCTATTACATAGTCATTCCTACCAACCATCACTTCTTGCTGACACCAAGAAGTGAGAACATAGAAGGGATACACACAACAAAAAGAAATAAAGCAATTTCATACCTATCTCAAGTTCCTACTCAATTACTCGTTAGAGTTAATGCCTCGAGAAATCACTTCTCTACAACAGTTCTCTCTCGAGACATTAACGCTTATTCTTCACTCTTTGTATTCCTGACTGCTTGCCATAATGTCCCATTGCACTTTACGAATTATCTACATGGCCAGTCTGATAACTCATGACAAGGCATTGGAACTCATGGTATAACAGACATCAGGAATACAAACATGTCATAACCACACCAATAAACCTCCACAACATATGCATCACAACAATGTAAGCCAACTCAAACACAAACAACTCAATCAACCATAAAATAGTCAATTACTCCAAACATCAAACATTCAACAAGCAAACACACAATGCACAAAGACACATAGCAGACTCAAAACTCACCAGCCGAAAAGGTTCGACCTTCTCTAATACCACTAATGTAACGATCTGCCTCGTCGCTACGATATCACTAACTCTTAATCGTGCAGATCTCAATTTTAATAAAAACTCCATTAATTTGATTATGAAAATGATGATAAATTTTTCGCGATAATACAATTATCACACACATATTACAATTACATAACTAAACACATATGTACATATATATTAAATCAGTATATGTCATTCACATGTTAGAACTTCCTTTAGTTTTACATGTATATACACCTGAAATCACATATCTAACAAAAAGCCAAAGAACTAACTAAAAGTTGATTAACAAAACACAACTCTTTCCAAAAAGAACTTCAACGTCATCAAGTTGGCTTGGCGGCTCCTGTAACACCCTAAAATTTCAATAACTGCAAATGTATGGTCAAAATGTTTCTTGCACAACTATTTGATATGAGTGTTAGGTTATATGAGACTTGATTAATCTATATTTATTAATTAGAGATATTACAAAAAATAGTTTAAAAGAAATGACCATACTACCTTTCCCTTGAAGCAGAAATTACAGAAATACCCTTAAGATGAAAATTACACAAATACCCTTGGATACTTTAGAAATTACAATAATACCCTTGAGACTAAAACTGTCTGAGACACCCTTAGAGATTTTGTGAAAACTTGATGAAATTACAGAATACTCTTAGATGGCAGATTATCAAAATACTTTGTGACAGAAAACCCTAGAATAGAATTTCTATGAATTTTATAAGGTAATAACTTTGAAACTTTATTCAGAAAAATTCAAGCATCAGAAAAATATGGGAAAATGATAAATAAAATCTATGAAATTTTTTCTTAATTGTAGTATATATAGACTTATTTAATAAAATGGTTTAGTAATTTTGATGGACAAAAGTAGTATGGACCAATCAGAATTAAGGTAAGAGCAATCTTGTATGTAAAGTCTGTGTGGCACTCTGTATAGACTGCTTGTGAGCAATTTATACTATAATTGAAGTCAGTTTCTGGAAAAATCTAGAGTTCTATTATTTAATATTATCCTTTAGGTAGAAGAGTTCAAATTGAACTTTACTTCTTCCTATAAAAGGCCATGTGTGAAAATGAATTAGAATTGAATTTTACTTCCTTCCAATGAATGCCATGTGTGAAGCTATCTTTAAATTGAATTCTTCTTCTTCATAAAAGGTGACATGTAGATACAAGGAAAATCACATAATTTTCTTCTCTTTAAGAAAATGAAAACATGATAAATAGAAAAATATTTTAAGCTTCATAAATTAAAATGATAAGATGCAATCATGAAGGCTTAAGAAACATCTAGTCACTTGTAAGCCATCATTGATGAAGGGATAAGAAGGCATCATGCTTTGGGAATTATCTATACAAAGTCGCATGAAAGAAAGTAAATTTTCTCCTCCTTCTTTGTTGTCCACGTGAATAAGCTAGAAGAAGAGAGAAACTTCATGAACATGCCAAGTAAGAGGACATTTGGAAGAAAGGTGTCATGCCTTGAAGGACTGTGTACAAGATGGCATGAAGAAAAGAAAAAAATCTTCTCCTATTTATTGGATGGTCACGTGAAAGATGGAGAACCATGGAGAAGCTTCATGATTTGCTAAGTGGAGGGACACTTGGAAGAAAGAAGGAAGAAACTTCAAGACCATGACAAGTGGTGGGACACGTGTAAAGGTCATGACAAGTGTAGGGACACTTGTAATGGAAGCATCATGACTTAGGAGATTTTTGTAAATATTCAATTATTTTCCAAACTCTATATAAAGGGGGGGGAGGCCTTAAGTGGAAGTCATTCTCAAGACTTCATCCTACTACACTTTCACGTGAATCTCTCTCCCATCTCTTTCATTTTATTTTCATCCTTTCCTTTCCAAAGCATAAAGAGACTCCACTTTTCCTTGAAGATGACGTGTAGAAGCTAGTACCATTAGGAAGAGATAGACAAGCTTCATAAGAGATTATAAGGTATGTATAGGGAAGCTTTATGATAAAGATAGTTTAAGTGTTGTTTGTGTTTGAATAAGTGTTTGAAGTTCATGTGTTGCTGAGTGTTTCAATGAATTTCTCTAAATTCCATGTGTTGTTGAGTGTTTCTATAAATCTCTGTATATGAATGATATGTTAAGTTTTTGTACATGAGTAACAAGCTGAGTTCTGTACGTGATTTATATTGAATCTCTGAGTAAATTATGTGAGACAATGATTGGAGATTGATGTGGAAAATACATATAAGTTGATAAAATGAATGAGTCATGCATAATTGAAACCATCTCATGTGTATCATAAGAGTTGCCTCAGATAAGAGGTGTGTCAGATAGTTACAAGAACTGAGTCCATGCGTTCAGATAAGAGAAGTCTGAGCTAGGGGGTGACTCTTGCAGTACAAAATCACATTACATGAAGTGTGAGTGAGAACCTAGGATACATTGGGGTACCCTGACTGGTCGGATAAGTTCTGGACCACTGAGATGGGACTATCTTAACAATTGATACTACATGTTGATGTGTCTCATAAGAGTTGCCTCAAAGTGGAGGTGTATATAAGAGTTGCCTCAAAGAGGAGGTGTGTCTGATAGTTGCAGGAACTGAGTCCGTGCATTCAAACAAAAGGTGTCTGAGCTGGGGGTGACTCTTTTGGTGGGGAATCACACCACCATGATGATCACATGAAGTGTGGGTGAGAACCTGTGCAACACCGGGAGACCCTGACTGGTAGGATAAGTTCTGTGCCACAGGTATGGGGCTATCTTGACAATTGGTACCAAATATTGAAAGAGTTTAAGAGAATCATGCATCATGATAAGAGTTTAAGATAATCATGCATCATGATAAGAGTCTAAGAGAATCATGCATCTTTGAGGATGTTGTTATGAATACCTGCATATTGAATATATTCTGTTGCTTAAATTATGTTTATTATAAACTTACCCTGTACTTTGTGTCTGTGGTTGACACCTGCTATGACCTCGATTTTATTCGGGCGAGCAGATGAACAACAAAGAGAGACTATTAGTTTTCTACAAGAAGAGAATTTTGTTTAAAGATGTAATATTTTGAAGAGGTTATGTTTGAAGATGTATTTCTTTGTTACATAGTATTTTAGTTGTTTGTACTATGTAATAGAATTGATACCAGTCTGTATTTTATTGTACATCAGATTTATAAATATCAATCAATGAGGAAAAATCTTTTGTACTCTTATTATATGTTACTTCAGAATTATAAATATTACTCAGTAATGGAAATTTGTGGTTTGGTATTTTTAAGCAAATTGAAAAAAAATTCATTTAAAAATCAATAAAAACAAATTCTAAGTTGTGGCGTTACCAGCTCCAATCAAAAAGAATCTCCTCCAGAGTAACTGGTGCTGCTCATCTGCTCACACGAATGAAAGTTTGCGATCATCATAGGTACCAACCACACGGTACAACAAATACAATGGTGAGTTTATTATATAAAACCAACAAGTATCAGATAGGAGCAGCTAGGAAAGAAACAACATTACCACCACAACATTAAAAAAAATCCATTATTCCAATACACACTCAACAAACCAATCATCCAATGCATTTCACAACTCAAATAATCATGCACAGAGTAATGCATGCACTTGACTCATCTATCAGCATGCAATGTGGTAACATCCTCATGGAAATAGCCTCTCTCAGGAAAATGATGCAGTAGCTTGTCGATGTCACCCTGTTGTGCACAAGCCACTCCCCCCATGGGGATCAGCCATGAGTCACAAGGGAGTTCCAAACAAAGTGATGCCTGTAACATCCTAGGCGCTGACGAGGGCGAGGACTGATCGTCGGTGCAATAAGACACGGACAAGGAGCGGTTCCTGGCAGGCTTCCAGCAGGAGGGGTACATGAATGAACCAAATACACACCCGAACGAGAGGGATCCAGAGGCTGTGCAGGTATGGGACTGTACAGTTGAGGATAACTTAAAGGAAATAATAGGTACTACCTATACCAACAAGGTGCATCTACTTTTCGATAGCCCATAACTTAAGAACTCCACAGTTAAGCGTGCTTGACTTGGAGCAATTCTGGGATGTGTGACCTCCTGAGAAGTTTCTTAGGAAGTGTGTGAGTGAGGACAAAGCGGACAAAGCAAGCTGAAAAGTCTTGTGCTGGTATGTGGGGATAATCAATGATCCTGTAAGTGGTCAGGCGTTACAATGCCCCCTAGTACCCCCGTACCTACTGCCACCATCCTATTTCCATCAATGCAAATGAAGTATGAAACATGGACATCATCAATGTATGACCCGACTAGAAACACATCCTTCTTTGCAAGGATAACCCGTCATACACCCCCGATGTACATACATAATGTTGGATATAGGGGGAGCAACAAGAAGATTGAAGTTTTTGACTTAGAAGAATGTTTTGAGCTTTTCACATGCCTTGAAGATTAAAATCCAAATTGAAGTGTATGAGAAGCAAATTTATTGATCCCTGCATTTGCATGCATATAATCATTTACATGCTTAACAGTTTTCATCAAAGAATCAAAGCTATTTCGAAAAAGATCTAAATGGGTAATGTTTTTGGAAAAATGTAATTTCACTGTTTTAATCGATTATCCAGAAGATTAATCGATTATTTAGTTCATGTTCAAAACTGGAAAAGCGTTGATGAATAGTTTAATCAATTACATCACGGATTAATCGATAATCTGGCTTGTGTTTAAAACTGGAAAAACTTTAATGAATATATTAATCGATTACCAACAATTTGTAATCGATTACATAGTGTAAATAAAAAATAATGCATTGCTGCTTTAATCGATTACCATTTACTGTAATCGATTACACAAGCTATCTTGAAAAACATGTTTTCACTAATTTAATCGATTACCATCCTTCGTAATTGATTATATAGGCTATTTTGAAAAAAAACTTGTTTCTTTGCCTTAATCAATTACCAAATATTGTAATCGATTACACAAGAGGCTTTTGTTATAAAACTTCACTGCATTAATCGATTACAGCTTGGTTTAATCGATTATCTTGTTCGTTGTGAAACCCAAAAATCAGTCGTAAACACTTTAATCAATTAAGTGGTAATTTAATCGATTACATGACTCGTTTTAATCGATTATTGGGTGTGCTTAATCGATTACTGGTTGTTACAAAACTTTGTTATAAATAGAAAGAAGGCTTGGCTTGAAACTGAACTTGAATACTTTGAAATTTCTGAATACACACAAGCCTTCACTAAGTTCTAAAGTGATTTTCTGGGTTTTCAAACTTCTTGTCCCACTCTTTAATCTTCATGGGTATTGAATGATTTCTTAGGCAAGATATTTCTAAAGAGTAAAGGAGAGCATATTCTGAAAATTTGTTTCTGCATTCAACCTTGATTGGTAACTCATATGCATTCAAATTCATTGGATCATCAGGTTGCTTCTCTCCTTAATCTTTGAGTGTAATTTCTTTTTTATAATTTTTGTTATTTAATGCTATTGTAAAGGGTTCTTTGAAGCTTGTTCTAGAGTAGTGTTCTTTAGGAAATAACAGAGTAGTGTTCTCTTGTTCTTGATAATTAGGAGTCTATCTGGGTTTTAGATTTCTATTTTTTATCTAGGGTTGATAAAGAGAGTTTGTTGTAAAGCTTGTAAGAACAGAATTTTATAATAGTGGAACTCTAATCTAGTGTTGATTAGAAGAAATTGGATGTAGCTTCTCTTGAGAAGTGAACCAGTATAAATTGCTTGTGTTGATTTTCTTATCTCTATTTCTTCAAGTAATCTTGTTCATTTGTTCTTGGTGTTTTTATCATTACTCAACAAGTTCTGTTTTGAGCTATTGATTTCTTGTGCTGAGTAATTTGATTGATTAAAAGTGTAACGCCTCAATTTACCATCTTGTATTTTGTTGATTTTTGATGAAAATTTTTTTCAACTTGCTTAAAAATACCAAACTAAATTTACTAATAACTGATATTCAAAAAGATTTCCATTACTGATTAATATTTATTACACTGATGTAATGTAAAATAAGAGTACAAACTGATTTTGATTTTTTTTTTTACATGATACAAATAACTAAATCATTCTATCTCAACATAATACATCCTTAAGCATAACATTCTTCAAATAACACATCTTCAAACAAAACTTCTTGACAATCTCTTTCTCCGCTGCTCATCTGCTCGCCCAAATAAAATCGAGGTCATGGTAGGTGTCAACCACAGACACAAAATACAGGGTAAGTTCATGATAAACATAATTTAAACAACAGAATACATACAATGTACAGATAGTCATAACAACATCCTCAAAAATTATATTATGCATGATTCTCTTTTTATTTTAAATGGTCTAGCCCCCGCCAGGCAAAATATCAAATTAACACGGATTAAACCTCGCCAGGCAAAATATCAAAATAACACGGATTAACCCCCGCCAGGCAAAATATCAAAATAACACAGATTAACCCCTGCCAGGCAAAATATCAAAATAACACGGATTAACCCTCGCTAGGCAAAATATCAAAATAACATGGATTAACCCCTGCCAGGCAAAATATCAAAATAACACCACTTCTCAATTTCTGTTTCATGTGCTTTACTCAGAAACTCAACATTAATCAAGTACAGAACTCAGCTTATTACTCATGTACAAAAACTTAACATATCATCCATGTACATCGATTCATAGAAACACATGAAGTTCATAGAAATTTATAAAACACTTAGCAACATATGAACTTCATAGAAATTCATAGAAACACTCAACAACATCTGCACTCCAAACTTTTATTTAAACAAAACAACACTCAAAAACATTTATTTTAAACAAAACAACACCCAACATTTATTTAAGCATAAACTCCCCTATACTTACTTATTCAAACACAAGTAATACTTAAATTATCTTTACCATAAAACTTCCTCATACATACCTTGTAACCTCTTAATAAGCTTGTCTTTTTCTTCCTTCAAAGCTTGACAAAATTTCCCTAAAGATGCTATCCTTTTCTACACGTGATCTTTAAGGAGATGTGGAGTCTTTTTCTCACTTGATTTAGGCTTTAAGGGAAGGATGAAAATGAAATGAAAGAGGTATGAGGGAGAGCTTCACGTGAAAGTGTGTAGGGAAATGTCTTGGGAAAATGACTTGCACTTAAGGACCCCTTCACCCCTTTATATAGTGGTTGGAAAATGATATAATATTCATGGTCATTTCTACCCTTCCTAACTATTTACTCTCATTTGGTTTCATTGTAACTAAATTTCATGTCATTCCATTTCATTTTAACTAGATTCCTTATGATTCCTTTACTTTATAAGAAAAATCTTCTAGGTTTATCATGCACCTTACAAGTGTTCTACCATTTGTCTTCATCATAAGGCTTCCTTTGACAAGTGTCCACTTAGTTGGCATGTCTTGAAGCTTCTCCAATTTTCCCCCTTGTTCAGGTGAACTACCAAAGGAGATAAGAGAAGATTTTTCTTCTCATTTTGTGTACATGTGTTATGGCTTCTTCCACGGTCTCTTCACTTGTCATGATCTTTACAAGTGGCTTATTCATGAATCTTCTCCTTCCTTTTACACCATTCTACACGTGAACTTCAAGCTAAAAGGGAAAGGAAGACAAATTTTACTTCCTTGAATGCTACATGTGTCATTTTTTGATGATGAATAAAAATCTAATTCCAATTATAGTTTTCCACATGGCATTTTCTTGTAAAAAGTCAAGTTTGATTTGAATTATTTTACCTAATAATAGAACTCTAGAGATCTCCAAAAATTGACTTCAATGACAGTTAAAATTACTTACAAGCAGAGTGATACACAACCTTGCATACGAGACTGCTTTTATCTTAATTCTGATTGGTCTGTACTATTTTTGATCATCAAAATTACTAAACCATTTTATTAAATAGATCTTGTCACCCCACAATTTAGAGAAAATTCTATAGATTCTATTTATTATTTTTCCATATTTTCCAATGCTTGAATTCTTCTGACTAATGTTTCAAAGTTGTCACATTATAAATTCATAGAAATTTTACTCTAGAGTTTCTTGTCACAAACTATTTTGATATTCTGCCAGTCAAGAGTATTCTGTAATTTCATCAGGTTCTCACAAAATCTCTAAGGATATCTGGTCATTTCTGGCCTGAAGGGCATTATGGTAAATTCATCATTCATCCTAGGGGCATATTTGTCTTTTCAACTATAAAATATCTAGCCAAAAATACTAAGGGTTTTCTTGTCATTTCCAAAATATCCAAGGGCATTTATATAATTTTCATCTTAAAATATCTCACTAAAATATCTAGGAACATTTTTGTAATTTTCAAAAATAGCAGGGACATTATCGTCATTTTCACCTTAAGGGCATTTCTGTAATTTCAAATTTAAGGAAAGGGTAATATGGTCATTTCTCTTCAAACATTTCCTTAATGTCTCTAATTGATATTTCACTCAATTAATTCAAATATAGACCAGCCAAATTTCTCATAATCTAATACTTACGTCAAGAATAATTCATATAACGTATATTTGCAGTTATTGAAATTTCAGGGTGTTAGAAAAAGCATTCTTGGTTTAAAAGTGATTAAAATCCTTTAACTCTGATTTTATAAATAAATTTTAAAAGACCAAGTTTAAACCAACTCACCCTCCCTCTTGGTTATTGTGGGTATTCCTATTATTTTCAATTGGTATCAGAGCAGGTTCTTGAGTGTTATTCAAGATCACTATCTTTCTTTAAAAAGAAATGAATACCACACAAATCACCTTCAAGGAGGGTGCATCCCTCAATCGTCCTCTGATGTTTGAAGGAGAACATTTCAGTATTTGGAAAAATAGAATGAAAATCTTTATTCAATCAAATAACCCAGGAGCTTGGAATACAATAGAAAAAGGTCATGTGATTCCTATAAAGAATGGGATGAAATGACAGATACTGAAAAGAGAGTGGTTCAATATTATTTTAAAGCTAAGAATATGATTACCTCTGCACTTTCCTCTAATGAATTCTTTAGAACTATTAGGTGCAAAAGTGCAAAGGAGATGTGGGAAATGTTGGAGATCACTCATGAAGGTACTGATGAAGTGAGAAGATCAAGGAAGCATGCCTTAATACATGAGTATGAAATGTTCAAGATGAGTCCCACAGAAAACATATCTCAGCTTCAAACAAGATTCACTCACATAGTAAATCACCTTCTTGGTCTTGGAAAGATTTTTGATGCTGAATAATTGAATATCAAAATCTTGAAGTGTCTCACAAGACCATGGCAACCAAAGGTGACAACAATCAAAGAATCGAAAGATCTATCCAAAATGTCCATGGCTGCACTTTTGGTAAGCTTCTTGAGTATGAACTTGAAATGTCACAACTAACCAATGCTGAAGATGCAGAAAAGAAACATAAAAGCATAGCCTTGAAAGCTGCATCCTCAAAGGTTTAAAAAGTGGAAGACTCAAGTGAAGAAGATGAAGAGGAAAACATGAACTTGATTGTCAAAAAGTTCAGCAAGTTCTTGAGGAGAAACAAGAACAGAAAGTTCACAAAGAACAACAACAACAACAACAACAAAAGGAGTGACAACAATTTCACTTGCTTTGAATGTGGAAAGCCTGGCCACATTAAATTTGAATGCTCTATCTTTTTGAAGAAGCAACAAGGTGAAAACAAGATAAAGAAAGAAGGAAAGCCTAAGAGAGCCTACATAGCTTGGGAAGATAATGAGTCAACAACTTCTGAACCATCAACTGAAGATGAAGAAGCAAATGTGTGTCTCACTTCCACAATTAATGAGGATGATGATCTCTCATGTGTTAGAACTGAGATAAGTTCTGAATATGATCAAGTTGTTGATGCCTTTCATGAAATGCATGAAGAAGCCAAGAAGCTCACAATATCCAATAATAAGCTAAAAGGAAACCTTAGATGGCATGTTACAAAAATTATAGAATTGCAAGTTAAAATTTGTGACTTGAAAGAAGAAAATGAAAACTTGTTTCGAGTTACAAAATGAATGGATGTGTATGTGCTTCTTCTTCATCTAATGTTGACAAATACAATATGTTACAAAAGGATTTTGATGATTACAAAAGAAGTCAAGGAGAAAAATACATGTTACTCCTATCTAAGAATAGTGATTTGATTGATCTTTTAAGAAAGCTTTATAAAAGTAGATGCAACTTAGCTGAAATGATAAGTGTGCAAAAAGATGCTGGAGATACTTCTAGTTTGGGTTACAAACAAGGCTTAAAGTCTTTTGACAAAACTGTATTTGTGCCACCATAACAGAAAAATCAAAAGCATGTCATAATTCAAGGATCAATCAAAATACTTATTCAAGGAATTCATTAAAATCTGCAACTTGCAACTATTGTATGATGAAAGGACATACCTCTTATAAATGCTATGCTATGAGATTCTATGTGCCTAATGGAGAATGTATTTGGGTGCAAAAGAAGAAGAAAGTGGCTAACCCTTATAGACCCAACCTCAATTGGGTACCTTCCTCTAAAAATTGATTTGAATTTTGCAGGTATGTCTAAGAGCAAGATCATCATTATGGTATCTTGATAGTGGATACTCTAGACATATATGACCGGTGACATATCAATGCTCACAAATCTGACTCTTAAAGATGGTGGATTTGTCACCTATGGAGACAACAACAAAGGGAAGATAATAGGAGAAGGAAATATAGGAGACAACTGAAAATACAATGAACACTTATGCAAATAAACTAAGAGGGGGGTGAATTGCTTTTACCTCAGAGTTTTAAAATTTCCTTTCAAAATTTATAACAATGGAAGACTTCAAAAGGATTGTATCAATTTAAAACCAATTAAAAATCAATTTACTTCATCAATCAAATTACTCTTGTGCAGTAACCAAGTTTATATGATGAACAAATTCTATACTTCAAGAATTTAATGAAATATAAACTGAAATCTAATGCACACAAGATTTATATTGGTTCACCTCTCAACCCCGACAGCTACATCCAGTTTTCTTCCAACCAAATCTAGGTTAGAGTTCCACTATAAAAAATATCTGTTCTTTACAAGCTTACAAAATGATTTCTCTTACCCTCCCTAGGTAAAATTCAAAATCTACTCCCTATAGACTTTTCAAAAGATTAAGAACCAGAGATCTCTTCTCTGTTCTTCCCTCTAGAAACCTTTTCTAGAAAAAGCTTTAAAGAATCCAAATGTTATATGGAAATACAACACAATTATACAACAAATATCAACTAAACTCAAGCTTTAGGTACAAGAAAGATATCACCTTATAATCCTCAACAATTACAATGATATGAATGGTTCAATCAACCTGAGATTATATGCAAAAAATGACTACCACTCTTCCTTGATAACTTTCTTTAAGCACTAGCTTGAATAAGTCTTCAATCCTTGAGTATCAAGACTAAAAACTCAAGTAAATCTCAATGACACTCAACACATTTGATTATATCACTAATTTCAGCCATGGGTACTCTTGAGAACTTTAGAATATGTATATCACAAAGTTTGCACGAGTATCTCTTTCTTTCTTACTTAGTCTCACTCAGACTCAACTTTTCTATTTATAAAAAAAACTGTTTTAACTAACTGTAATCGATTAATTCGTCAATGTAATCAATTATTTTAACTATTGTAATTGATTATTTTATCCATATAATCGATTAAATTGATCATCAGAAATTTGGAAATTTGTTACGAACAGAATAATCGATTAAATCACCTTGTAATCGATTAAGGCAGACAAACTAAGTTTTACAATACACACATGTAATCGATTAAGTACCCATTTAATCTATTAACACAGACCATGCCTAAAACTTAACAATGCATAATTAATCAATTACTAACATCTGGTAATCGATTAAACCAAATGAACATGCTATGTAAAATTATCCAGAAGCTTATGCAATCAATTATTTCCCAAGATAATCAATTATCACATGAAGTTCCGAAATCTGTGTAAAGTTAATTTAATCGATTACGAGCTAGTGGTAGTCGATTAAAATGTTCATAAGGCATTTTCCAAAAAACATTCACACGCCTGTAATCGATTATTTCACTAAATAATCGATTAAAGTAGTGAAGAAATGTTTTATACAATTCCTAATTGCCATTATGAAATTCTATAAGTTTGCTTATTACCAAATGATTAATTCCTATCAAATGAATGTATGAATGCATGAATTATCAATAGCTAATGAGGATTATAAAGCTTTATGTAATGAACCAAGCTGAAACACAATTACATATGCCATCAAATTGATTGGGCATGTAGAATATCAAAACTCATTTACTTCAATCATCTTTGAATCCTTTGCTTCAGCTTCTTTGATTCTAACAACAGCTTTAAATCCAAAATAAGAAATGTTCTTTATGTGGAAGGTTTAAAGCATAATCTCCTAAGTATAAGCCAACTTTGTGATAAAGGGTTCAAAGTGTCATTCAATAACATTGTTGCATAATATGTGATGGACAAAATGGTGAGGTGATTCATATAGGTAAAAGAAAAGGTAATATCTATTTACTCTCCATTGATCACACAGTCTTTCACAACACTTCTTGCTTAATAAGTAAAATTGATGAATCTTGGCTGTGGCATAGAAGGGCAAGTCACATTAACATGCATCATATGAACAAGTTAATTAAAAAGGATTTAGTCATTGGGTTACCCAAACTCAAGTTTGAAAAGGACAAATTATATGATGCTTGTCAAAAGGGGAAACAAACAAAAATTCTTTTCTGCATGCCATGCATGATGAATTGAATCAATTTAAAAGAATGAAGTTTGGGAATTTGTTCCTAGACCTTCTTTTCTCAAACCTATTGGCACTAAATGGGTTTTTAGAAACAAACTTGATGAGAGTGGAATCATAGTCAGAAACAAAGCTAGATTGGTTGCAAAAGGTTACAACCAATAGGAAAGCATTAACTATGAGGAAACCTTTGCTCCACATGCAAGGTTGGAAGCCATTAGGTTATTGCTTGCATATGCATATTTAATGGGTTTTAAACTTTTTCAAATGGATGTTAAAAGTGCTTTCTTAAATGGATATATTGAGGAGAAAATATATGTGGAGCAACCTCCTTGTTTTACTAATTTCAAACATCCAAATCATGTTTTTAAACTTAAGAAAACTCTCTATGGTTTAAAACAAGCTCCAAGGTCTTGGTATGAAAGACTAAGCAAATTTATGCTTGAACAATCTTTCATAAGAGGACATGTTGATAAAACCTTGTTCATCAAAAGGCAAAGCAATGATATTTTATTGGTTCAAATATATGTTGATGATATAATCTTTGGTTCAACTAATCAATTGTTGTGCAAAGAATTTTCTACCTCTATGCAGAATAAGTTTGAAATGTCAATGATAGGAGAATTAACATTCTTTCTTGGACTTCAAGTGAAGCAAATGAAAGATAGAACATTTCTAAACCAAACCAAGTATTGCCTTGAAGTGATCAAAAAGTTTGAAATGGAGAAAAGCAAAGATGCTGCAACTCCAATGGCAACTTCAACCTACCTAGATTCAGATGAAAAAGGAAAGAAGGTTGATGAGTCAAAGTTTAGAGGAATGATTGGATCTTTGCTGTATTTGATAGCTAGTGGACCAGATATTATGTTGAGTGTGTGTTTGTGTGCAAGATATCAAGCAAATCCCAAAGAATCACACCTCACTGCAGTCAAAAGGATCCTCAAATATCTCTAATCAACTCCAAAAATTGGTCTTTGGTATCCTAAAGGTGCATCACTTAATATAGTTGGTTATTCTGATTCTGACTTTGCAGTGTGCAAGTTGGATAGAAAAAATACTAGTGGAACTTGTAAACTACTAGGAAGTTCACTGATCTCATGGCATTGCAAGAAACAATCTTGTGTTACTTTATCAACAGCTGAAGCTGAGTACATCTCTGCTGGAAGTTGTTGTGCTCAAAGTTTATGGTTAAAGCAACAATTGCAAGATTATGGTGTAGAATTAAAAGAAATACCTCTGCTATGTGACAACACAAGTGCTATCAATATTTCCAAGAATCCAATAATGCACTCAAGGACCAAACATATTGAGATAAGGCATCATTTCCTTAGAGATCACATTCAAAAAGGTAATATCAAAATTGACTTCATTGATACTCACAATCAATTAGCTGATATATTCACTAACCCTTTGGCTAGAGATAGATTTTATACTCTTAGAAACATGCTAGGTATCCTTGATGAATCTAATCTTTACTAGCTTGATTGTTATGTGTCTATCTATGTGAAATATCTTGTTATTTGATCAATCATCACATGTGCTTCAAAATTCCAAGTTGTGTTGCATAAAACACTGTTCATTCTGATAAATTCTCTATAATAATAGATTACTTATCGGAATAATCGATTAAATTCACTTAAAAAGCTTTTTATGTAATGTTGATTCAGATGAAGCTAAGCATCATTGAAGATCAAAGTGAAGAGTTTTGTGCTTTCAACATGCAAAGGAAGAACCAAGGAAACTTGAAGTTGAAAATTTCAAATTGATCATGTAAAAGAAAATGTATGATCTGATAATCCAATATTGCATAACATGCATCATTCATACATATAGGATTATTAGGTTAATGAAATTAATCAAAGAAATTCATTTAGAAAAGTTTAAAAAGCTTTAAGTTTTTGGAAAAATTATATTTCACAAGAAATAATCGATTACCAAGT
>PYAF01005066.1:436393-448832 GCA_007407185.1 Glycine tomentella | reverse complement strand
GGATGCATGAGTGCGGAGCTTATAATATGTTCTTTGATTGCTTAAACTGATTAATTTCACTAAGACATTAGGTTATGAATTCAGTTTAAAGGGTTAATTCACTAAGAAATTAGGGGTTAACTAGTATAGGAAAGACTTATTCTCCGAGTAATCATAACACGAACCCATAAGATTTATTCTCTGAATTCTTAGTTTGACAAAATCGCTAGAAGGTTAGGGTTCTCGATCAAATTAAAGGGTTAGATTGCTAGTTATCTAGTATTTACAACTATAGGAGAGATTTATCTTATGTAAACTTCAAGTCAAAATAATCAGTCAATTGAAGGAGGTAATACTCATAAGGGATTGTGTCTGACCGCAATTAATTCTCATTGGTAACCTTTCAAGTTTAAATTTACTGTTTTGTTTAAATTTTCGTTTTCAATCAACACAATCATTCAACAACTTCTGTGTACTTTTTTGTTTTCTGTTTCAATCACAATTGTTTTAATTACTGCAAAATCATTCCAATCCCTGTGGAGACGATAACTCACTTACCTACTTTATTACTTGTTAACGATCGGTGCACTTGCCGTAAGTACACAACAAAAACCAAGCAGAAGGTCTCGCACGGATCGCGCCAGAACCCGCGCAAGTCGTGCCACATGCCAAATTAGAAGTTTCAGTTTCAAACAAGTCACGCGATTCGTGCCATCGTTCACACCAGTAGCGCCATATGCTCGAAGCCAACCATTCAGTTCGAAGACTCCACGCGAATAGCGTGGAAGTCCACGCAACTGGCGCCATTAAGCCACAAGGTTCACGCGATTAGCGTGAAAACTAGCGAGTCGTGCCACAAGGTCTGAAGACAGTCATTCATTCGCGCCATCCGCGCGATCAGCGCAGACTCTCGCACTATCAGCGCCATGAAGATCCTGTTGCCTTAATTAAAATTATCTGGTTCGAAAATTGGCACAAGAAGAGGCTTGGTTACCCAAATTAAACCAATCTATAAAAGAAAGGCCTCTGGGACTGAACAAGGTGACACACACAGCATTCATTACATTCTATTACTCCCAAAACCTTTGGAATTCAAGAATCAAGCTAGGGTTTACTGCAGAATCATGTTTCAATTGACAGCTTTGGTGTTCTTGATGACTATGTCAGGCTAAATTATGTATTGTGGTTAGGCCAAGAACCAATGTGAACTCCTCTGTAATTTGACTGGTATTGAATGAGATTGTTATGATTGCTTTATTTTACTCTGTTCTTAATTGTTATAGTCTTTCTTAGAATTGGCCATTCTATTTAAGTTCTGAGGGTTAGGATTCGCAATAGGGATGTTGGGATTCTAATTTCTGACATGAGTAAGATAACAATTGTTCATTGCCTAGGGATAGGGATGCGTGATTGCAGAACTTTATAATATATTCTTTTAAATGCTTAGCTTGATAGAAATCACTAAGGAATTAGGATTTTGATTCAGGTTAAAGGGTTAATTGGCTAAGGGATTAGGGGTTAACTAAATTAGAAAAGATTTATTCTCTGAGTAATCAAAAGCAATAAACTTTGATAACCAGTTAAGTGAAGGAGGTAGGAATCAAAGGGGATTGCGTCCTAATCACAATTATTTCATCCATTGGTTACAACTCAACTCAACTTGCAATTTTAATTCTTTTAATTTCTATTATTTATTCAATCACTCAAATTCACAACACAACAAACAATTCTTTCAAAACAATTTCTCTTTACTTCCAATTACTTAGACTGCAAATTACTGCGAATTTAGTAACAATCCCTATGGAGACGATACTCTACTTACCCACTTTATTACTTGAAACGATCGGTATACTTGCCATTTTCGCAACAACACCGTTTTATCGTTGCAAGTTTACAAATTTGTAAAAGTTCGTCTCCACAGGGATTTGAGTTTACGTCGGTTGGTTTAAATTGTTACCAGTCTAGTAGTTATCTACAGATGATACGAACGGAGATTCATTTTTGTTTGTTTTGTTTGTAAAGTAAAGATTACGGAAAACAAATAAACGATATGGAAAATAAATAGACGAGTACAAGTCAAGGAAGTGTAGGATTGGTTTCGTCTTTCTTATCCCTTTAATTGATTTTACCTATGCATTTTCTATTCTTATCGCCGCACACATTTTAGGTAACCTTAATTCGATTCCTCGCAATTAAGTCCTAAGGATATTTTACTAAATATTGATCCCTCGCATATTTAATTAAATACCCTAGCATTAAGCTTCTAATCATGTGTTTCATGCGATCAAAACATTAAGCCCTATTCCTAGTAACGTAACGTAGTGAGTGATTTAATTCAGTTCAAACCTTAAATTTACTTTCCAGTCACCTTTAGGGTTAAATTCATGAAACTAACGATCAATTAGAATCAAGCGTTAAGCGTAGAATAAAATCACCAATAAGGAATAGAACAATGCATAAATAATTGAAAGAACATAGGGATAAGAATAGTACGTCCAATCCTTAGGGAAGTTTAAGCGAACATTGGCAGAACCTCCTCGAGAGAACCACTGACTAAGCTCGTCATCGATCCTCTTTTCAGCAGAATCTCCTTATACAATTCACTCTTCCTCACTTCCCTAAGTTTCTACACTCACTTAGGAACCAAGAACAAGCTAACTAGAGATAAGCAGGTGTATGGGAGAGAAAAATGAAGTGGAATGCATCCTCAGCCTTCAATTTTCGTCCCTATTTATAGATTTTGTGGTCCTGGCTGCTTTGGTCGCCCAGACCACCAATACCTTCATAAAATGGGCGCCTGGGCGAGCTAAAGGGGATTTCTGGGAACTTGTTACTCGCCCAGGCGAGTAAAATAGGCATAGATTGGCTGCCTGGGTGAGTTAAAAGCTTAGGCATGAAGGATTCTTTGGGCCTTGGTGCTTGTTGGGTGATGTGTTGCAAACACATCTTAGTTTTAGGTTATAATTTAGATAAATAGTTAGGAATTAGAATAGAATTAGTTAGTTTATTATTATAATTGTTTTTAGACTCATTTCATTACCAACTGTGCATTTCAGGGCCAAAAGGAGGAAAATCAGGCAAAAGAAAGAAGAAAACAAGATTGAAGGCCTTGCGCGGATCGCGCCAGGATCTGCGCGAGTCGCGCCAGAGGGAAAATTTAGGCCACAACTTCGAAGACTCCACGCTACCAGCATGGAGGTTCACGCTATTAGCGTCACAAGGCCGCAAGTACCGCGCGTGTCGCGCCACTGTTCACGCCATTCGCGCCAAGTGCTCAGTAGAAGACCATTTCTTGCGTGGACTTCACGCGATTAGCGTGGAGTCCCACCCTATCCGCGCCATACTTTCGAAGGCCCCGCGCGATCAGCGCGGGACCTCGCGCCATCAGCGTGGAATTGATTTTCTTTCCTGAATTAAAAGATCTGTTTCGAAAATCTGCAGAGGAAAAGGCTTTGTTACTTTAATTAAATTATTCTATAAATATAAGGCTTCAGGAATTGAACCAAGGACCACCGATTAGCACTAAATATTACATTCCATCATCCTAAACCTCTGGAAATCAAGAATCAAGGCTAGGGTTTCAGCAGAATCATGATTTATTCAACAGCTTTGGTGTTCTTGAGGCCTATGGCAGGCTAATTCTTGTATTGTGGTTAGGCCAAGAACCAATGTGAACTCCTCTGTAACTTGACTGGTATTGAATGAGATTATTATGTTTGCTTTAATTTATTATGTTATTCATTGTTTCATTCTTGTTTAGAATTGGTCATTCTATCTAAGTACTGAGGGTTAGGATTCGCAATGGGGACGTTGGGGTTTTAATTTCTGACATGAATAAATTAACAGTTGTTCATCACCTAGGGATAGGGATGCGTGGCTGCAGAACCTTATAGTAAATTCTTTTAATTGCTTAACTCGATAGAATTCATTAAGGGATTAGGTTTTCGATTTAGGTTAAAGGGTTAATTCGCTAAGGGATTAGGGATTAACTAATCTAGGAAAGATCTATTCTCTGAGTAAACAGAACTAATTAAATTTAATGACCAGTTAAGTGAAAGAGATAGGGAGCAAAGGGGATTGTGCCTGACCACAATCATTCATTCCATTGGTAACAACTTAAATCATTTTACTGCAATTTAAATTCTGTTCTTACTTTCAAACACTCAACACACAACACATTCTTCACAAATAATTTCTCTTTATTTCCAAGCGCATTGATTGCAACTTGCTATAAATTTCACCCCAATCCCTGTGGAGATGATACTCTACTTACCTACTTTTATTACTTGAAACAAGCGATGCACTTGCCGTAGTGTGCGGGTTTCGCAACATTGGGCCTGGAATGCTGTTGGGACTTCATTCTTTGCTTAGTTCACTCCTAGCTCTTTGGTTTTCGCAAGCTTGATTCTTCCGTAACCTTTAAACCTAGAAAAATGAAATCATTCGATTGGACGAAATCTTTTCAAAATATAAAAGCTTGACTTACCTTTATATAACCATCAATTAACAAGGTTTCTAGGGTTAACTTGTGAATAAATCAATTCAAAATAACGGATAAGTGCCATATTTGAATCCTATTTTTACTAAAATGTGGCACTTATCATTTTCCCAAATCTACCTTGCAATGAAACCCAATCTTCAAGCAAACTTCAAGAACTCTAACTTCTGCACTTTCACAAGAATTTGGGGTTGTTTTAAGCTTTTTTTAATTTAGCAATGGAAGATGGAAGAGAGGTTAGGAATGAAGATGGATGGAACCATGGGAAAGCTTCCCAATAAGCCTAGGAAGAATAACCATAATAGCATTGAGAAGCCATTGATAAGACTCAAGAAGTTCTTACACAAGAACAAGAGAGAAACTCTTGCAACAATTTCAAAATTGTATTGATGAACCAAAGTTCACTAAATGTAAGGAAAATGCAAATTGAAATAAAACCTAAATGAAGCTTGAAGTGCAAACTTTCCCTAAAATGACCTTTGGCTAACCCAACACGCGCAGGTGCAGTTTATGCTGAAGTAATTGATTAATACGTCCATGTAATCGATTAATTACTCTTAAGTAATCGATTAATGGTTCTTGTAATCGATTATTTTGTTCTTGATCTTCCTAGAAACAGATGTATGAACAAAGTAATCGATTAATTCGTCATATAATCGATTAAAATAGAGCATTCCCTGTCAAAAACTGCTTTGTAATCAATTACAGATAGCTGGTAGTCGATTACAAGTATCTGGTAATCGATTATAGGTATCAGAAACTATTTACAAAATGCCTAAGTGATCTATTATAGGAATCTGGTAATCTACTACAACAGACAACACTTCTTTTGTGTTTCCACTGAGTTGGTGTGCTTCTTCATACTGTCCAAAAGATACAAGTTAGTTTTGATGTGGTCTTGAAGGGCTTAAATTCTAGCTCTTGTCATGGGTCCTTTAAGGCTCACCAAAGGAAGTTCTTCAAGCTTTCCTTCTAGGTCTTTAGCTTGCAATGTACCTCTATCAAAATGTCCTTCCAAAAAATTTAACATTTGTTTATCTTGTAACCGATGTTAAATTGGTGATGTTGAATGCATATTTTGTAGTGGTGTTTTCAACTTTGCTTTGAATTTTACTTTTGTATCCAGAGCACTGTTCTATGGAATTTTCCCTATTAATTCTATAGTAAATTCAGTTCCTATTAGAATAACATATAATTCATAGTATTGTGAATAAATAAATAAGAGGCATTATAAGAAAAATGAAATGCCTAAAAGATTGAAATGTGTAAGGTTGGGAGGGCCAATTCCTTGCACATTTCAAATAATAATTAAAACACTAAAAATATTGTGTGGTAGACCATGCTAATCTAACAATTACTCTCAATATATGTGCTGCATATCTGTTGCTCCTACATAATCAGTCATTCTAGTTTCTACTATTGGATATAGGGGGAGCTGAAGAAAAGATCAAGGATGAAGCCCTTTCACTTAAAAGATTTTATCTTTTTACATGTCATTCAATAAAAGGCATTTGTAATTTGTAAAGTAGTTTAAGAGGCTTATCTTGTGATCCTTGCATAGCATAAAGCATAAAAATATTCATGGCTACATGTTTTAAGAAAAGAACATAAGGTTTTCATGTTTGCATTTGAAAAGAAACATTCCATGGCTTAGTTTTTGAAAAATCCATTTTACACAATGAGATAATCGATTACACAAGTTCTATTTATCTTTGAAAAAGCCATAAAGAACACTTTAATCTTTTACCATCAAAATGCAAAACATGTCTGCCTGTTTTAATCGATTATCACTCTACTGTAAACGATTACATAAGTTCATTCAAGAATATGCATAATTGTCTTAATCGATTACCACTCTATTGTAATAGATTACACAAGTTCATTTAAGAATATGCATGATTGCCTCAATCGATTACCACTTATATGTAATCGATTACCAAGGCTTATTTCATAAATGAGACTATCTGTTTTAATCGATTACATGACGTATTAATCGATTACAGTGTTCATGAAAATTTTCTAGATTGTCTCAAGAACATTTTAATCGATTACTTGTTATATTAATAGATTACATATCATAAAATAATTGATTACATAACGTATTAATCGATTACATTCTATTAAATTTGTTTTCTATTTAAAGCTTTTGGATCTATGCTTTGAGATACAACTTACATTTTGAGTTTACGAATTACTCAACACGTTCTAAGCTTTCAAAGGTCCAAGAAAAAGATTTTCTGAGTGATACAAGTCTTGTTTGAGATCAAAAGTTTACATGCTTCATTGATAATGATGTGTTAAGACAAGATCATTGAAAAGAAGTTCAAGAGAGTAGATTTTCTGTTCATCAACATTCATTCATTCAATTCATTCACTGAGGATCACAGGTTGTGTCTCTCTTAAACTTTTGTAGTTAATTGTTTTGTTTGAAGTTTGTGTAAGGCTAAGATCAAAATAATTTTCTTTCAAGCTTTCTAGAGTAGTGTTCTCTAGGGATAAAGAACTGAGTAGAGTTCTCGAGTTCTTTGTGATTTGATTTCTAATAGGGTGTTAGAATTCTGATTCTTTATCTAGGGTGAATAAGGATAATCACATGTAACAACTTGTAAAAGAACAAATTTGATTTAGTAGAACTCTAGTCTTGTTTGATTAGAAGAACTGGATGTAGCTTCTCTTGAGAAGTGAACCAGTATATGTTTCTGTGTTGATCTCTCTATTTCTTCTTGTTATCTTGATCTCTTGAAAATTGTGATATCTTTCTTAACAACAAGTGCAGATTCTTGCCATAGATTCTTTGCACTGAGTGGTTGGGTTGAATTGAAGTTTCATTGGTTTTACAAAGTGATAAAGATCCTTCAACTCTGATTTTGTAAAAGTTTTAAAATTTCGAGTTTATACCAATTCATCCCCCCTCTTGGTATTTGGGTGTATTCATATTGTTTTCATCTACCACTAAAACTTTGCCAACACTTTGCAAACAACAAAACTCTTTCAGTCCCAGGAAATAGTGGTTCCACGTAATTAACATGACACCCTTGACATATATATATATATATATATATATACTCAAATCTTTTTCTTTGATTGGTTTAAATCTAATGCAACTTACCATAAGATAGATTATCATTTCATAGAACCAAACACTATTAGTGTTATCACTAGTTATGATCTTAAGGACGACCAGATAGTAAAATCTGAGTTTCCTCTTTCAACCAAGTTTATTCTTCCTAATGTTAGGGATGAGAAACATAATTCAATCTTTGCCTCACCCTTTTAGTCAAAGAATGAGTCTGAATTTATCTCTCCAAAAGATATTAGAAATCTTATGGATTAATCCAACTATACCAACAAATATCTCCAAACATAGGAGAAAAACCTAGCTTTAATATGGAAGCTGGTGCATCTTCTTCTAAGACAATTCAAATTCCTATCTTTAAACCCTTTAGGATGAATGAAAAGCTTAAGAAAGAGTTTCCCAAATTGAAAGCTTTCAATCAACCTAGTCAACCTCTTGACGAGTTTAAACAAAGACTAGAAGATTTAACCTTTTCATTAGTCATACAAGAAACTCCTCAAACCTCTACTTCTCAGGAAGCTCATTCTACATATGTCCTTACTAGATCAAAATCTAGGCATGAAACCCAGAAGGACAAAGATAAGGAAATCAATGTCTTTAACCAAACTGAGTCAGAAATTGGAAATTTTGATTAAGAGAAACCTGTCCAACTTAATCCAATCAAAAATCATCCAAGTTGGAAACAACCCTCTAAGTTGTATTACAATAAGGCAACTGCTCTTGATCTTCTCATAGAAGAAAAGAACCATTTTAAATCATTTAATGCCAACCACATCTATGAATGGAACATAGATGGTAAAACTGAGTACCAAATCCTTAATGTACTCCAACAACAAATGTATATGGTTACAATAGCCTATGACACATCCCTTAACTGTACAAAAGTAGTTGTTGTAAACATTTTAGTTTCCAGTTTCACTGGACAACTAAAAGGATGGTGGGATAATTACTTGTCTGAAGAAGACAAGATTACCATCCAAAATGTTGTCAAAACGGAAAAATGATGACACAATCTTAACCCAAGATGCTAAATTCATCCCTAATTCTGTCAATCAATTAATCTTTACCATTGTTCAACATTTCATAGGAGATTCAAACCTATGGAAGGATAGATCTGTTGAACTTCTTTCCAATCTTAGGTGTAAAACTTTAGCTGACTTTATATGGTATAAGGATACCTTCCTCACTAGAGTTTTTACCCGAGACGACAACCAAGAACCTTTCTGGAAAGAAAAAATCCTTGTTGGTCTTCCTAAATCACTTGGGGATAAGGTTAGAGATAGGATCCAAAGCCAACACCCCAACAATGAAATCCCTTATAGGCAATTAAGTTATGGTCAACTTATTGCTTACATCCAGAAAATAGCCTTAAAGATTTGTCAAGATGACAAAATCCAACATCAGCTTGCCAAAGAAAAGGCTCAAAATCACAGAGATTTGGGTAATTTCTGTGAACAGTTTTGTCTTCCTTGTTCTAAACCTAGGAAACCCAGAAAACATATTCATAACCCTAAAAGGTAGAAACCCAAAAAAATTTTCTCTCATCGTCATAAATCTAGAACTCTACCTAGGAAGCTTAGGAGAGAATTCTAAACCAAACCTCATTTTGATAAGGTAAAAATTCCTAAGAAGCCTACAGTCTGTTGGACTTGCGACAAACCTGGCCATAAAAAAGCCAATATTGTAGGTTAAAAAAGAAACTTAGGAATCTCAATCTTGAACCTTCTGTTGAAGAGCATATTAATCAGCTCCTTGTTGAATCTTTTTCTAAGGAAGGATCTGATAAGGAATCTTTAAATGGCCAGTCTTATGATAATCCGAATCAAATCCAAGAGGATGACTTATCTTCAAATGATGAAGATTCTCCATCTTCTTCTCAAATCAACATTCTCACCAGCGAACAAGATCTTCTGTTTGAGGTCATTAATTCTGTTACTTATCCTCAAGAGAAGAAAAACCTTTTTGTTAAAACTCAAACAATCTTTCGATGAACCATCTTCCTCGACCAGATCAAACAATTTGTTATTAATAAAAAAATGAATCTCAAAAATACTCTCAAGAAATTCGAGGAAAGTATTGTATAACCCATAACCATCTCGGATCTTCAGCATGAAGTTAACCAACTCAAAGTAGAAATCCGCCTTATCAAAGAAAAGTGTAACGACCTAATATATTCATAGATAATTTTTATTACTGTTTCTTTTTAAAGAATGTATATTAGTAAGAATTCTAAAACGTATCAATTATAGAAGTTGTAAACTAATATATTACACATAACCATAGTCCTTGTTACAAGTGTCATTATTATCAGTTACCAAGTATTTCATACATCATGGCACTAGAACATAAAACTACCAAGAAACACATTAGTCATAATAGTTATGATCCTTATTTATTTACATACACCTACTACCCATTTCTTTATTCAGAAATTTCCTCCGATGCTTTCTTCCTCACTAGCCAGATTAATGGGCTCCATTGGGGGCTCAGGGTAGGCAGGAGCAAATTTTAGAAATGGATCATTTGGGTTGAACAGGTCATTGAAAACCAATACTATGAAATGTACTCCAAAATATACATACATACGTATAACTGGATGCATTGTAAGGATATAACAATTTCTATCTGCATCAAGATACCATTCCTAATCTAAGGTGTCAAGGAAGATGATCACAAAAGTCATCTTTTAAAAAAAATGAAACAAATCTAGTGAGAAATAAAATTTCTCAGTAGGCAAAACCAAACCACCGAACACGTTAGTAAATCATCAATATATTCAAGTAAATCCATACAATAAATAATTATGCAAACAACATGTATGGATGAATGAATTTTCCAAGGTGCACATGGCCTATACATATCGTATTGTATGTAATTATATCTCATACTAGATGTAGAAATGTTGCGACCGTCTTACGCTAGTCATGCATGTCATTTCCATGTATTTGCACCTGGTCTCTACATCTCGTACTGGATGTAGTATCAGATTATGTTTTGCAAGTCTCGTACTGTACTCAGAAACATGAATTAACATATCATCACATCAAATCCATCATTTTCATTAATAATACAATCCATGAGAAAATTCATACAACCTCATGGAAAAATTTTCATCACAACATCATACGTACCAAAAGTATAGTTAGGCTACCATACCTCATTCAAGCAAAATCATGCCAACTTATGCATGACAACAGAATATCCTAAAGCTATAGACAAATCATGTTAGTAATCTAACTAATAAACTACAATATATCTTTCAAATAATTTCTAATTCATTTAAACCTTCACAAGAAAATATTAGAACTTAATCTAGACCTTAATCTCCTATCACCGACCACCTTACTACTAAATCCTCAAAGTTGAACCACTTAAGTATTTAAACCATTTATCCACCTATCATTCAACCTCTACTTCTCAAAAAATTAATTTAAAACAGTTCCACAACATAAATATAAATAAATAGTCCAAATGTCATAAAAATCAATTCCAAAGATCATCAAATTCAAGTCCAAATATCACTAATATTTCAGCATTTAAATCATCAACCTACCCTATTGTTAAATCAACATTATCACATCATAAATAACCTTCAATGATATGAAATTCCAACCTAAATAATCAACCATAAATCTGCACATTTAAACATATAGGTTAGTCTAAATAAAATCTTAACTAGAGATTGAAGCCTAGCCTACCTTAAGAGAATTTGGTTTTGAAATGGAATGGATTAAGGGATTGTCTCTCTTTGAAATCCTCTAAAGAGTGAAGTCTTGAAAGAAGAAATTTTCATGGATAAGGTGGTAGAAGAGATGTCACGAATGGAGCAAGAAAAAGAGGTAAGAAGGGAAAAGCTTGGTGCAAGGAGCAAGTAAGAAGTAAGTAGCTGTGGAGTTTGAAAAAAACTAGCAATCTTATACGTGCAAAATTTTTCCACGTCCCTAGCTATTTTTACTCATTTAGTCAGTTGTGTTTTAAGGGAATCTAGTTAGATTATAACTGAATTAGGATTTAGTTTAGTTAGAACTTAACTAAATCATCATTACCTTAGAAGATATTATTCTTTAAACCTTATCTTGACTTGATTTTCTTGGTCAAGATTCTCTTAATTATGGACTTTGGGGAAGCTAGCCTTTTCTACATGGACATGATTAAGCAAGGGGATGCATTTACTTGGCTTAGGTGATTACACATGCACACAAAGCATTATTTTATCTTTTCACTTCAGCCAGCAAAAGTTTTTACAGTAGCCTACACTTCAAGCTTTGTTTGTCTTATTGGATGACTCTTGTGCACGTGGAATGATCTTGGCCTGAGGCAACCTTTTGATTGGTCACATTTTGGCTGAAGCTTGTATTCCATGTGCCAATATTCTAGGAGATACACGTGGTCAAGTCAAAATTTTTTCCAAATAGCTAGAAACACTTAACCAGATGGGGTTCATTCATTGTATATTTTGTACCAATATATTAGCCCATAATGTAACACCCCGTAGGCCTCCGACGTGTTATCATTAATAATATCAGATTAGCGTATAAAAAAATCAATTTAATCAATTCAGCGGAAACATAGGATCGTTTCCTTGATACATTATGTATGGAAACACATAACAGACCCATAAAATCATGCCCCTGCTGATCCAGTTTATCAAAACAACATAAATAAGACAGATAACAGAGATTCAGGAAGAGTAACAACAATATTTATACACAAACATGTACCCAGGGAAAGTTTCATATACATAACATCAAAGTTCTGTACATATATATCAATGTCCACACCACACAGACTGTGGTGATACAAAAGAATATCAGCCCTCCAGGAGGGAATACAGAACTATATAGCCGAACTACTCAAAATAGAGCCTTCAAGCTCTCCATACTGCT
>PYAF01005066.1:405429-434722 GCA_007407185.1 Glycine tomentella | reverse complement strand
CATAGATCCGCTGTTTAATTTAAATCTGTTATGTACCGGATATACTATTCTGTTTCCTATTGATTATCTAATTATGTTTATTAAAATACTTACCCGAGTTGTGTCTGTGGTTGACACCTGTGATGACCCCAATTCATTTGGGCGAGCAGAGAAACAGGATAGCATGAGCTGTAGACAAAGAAGCTGGATGTACTTTATGTTGTGCTTGTGATTTTCTGTTTGTCTGTATTTGGTGCCACGCCGTGTTGTAATACGCTGTCTGTACAAAACTAGTTGGACTGTACTTGGACTGTTAATAAATCAATATGTATTAATGAATTTTATTTGCATAAAACGAGGGAAGGAATATCGTTTATGTTACTGACAACTATTAAAATTAGCGAAAAAGAAATTTCGTGAAAAAATTTTATACTAATCTAATTTTAATATAAAGTGGACACATAATTTTATCTAAAATCAACCGAGCACGAGAATGTAACGAGAGGCGTTACACGCGTCATACCCTCAGCCAGCCCACGCGACTCGCGTGAACATTCAAGTGGCTCGCGTGGCATGGCAGAGCCATCTGCCCTGTATTACACATATGGCGCGCGTCGCGCCACATCCCAAGTGGGTAGCGCCATATGCCAGAACCACCTTAACACTTGCATTTAAACCTCTTTCTACAGGGTTCTAAGGCATACTCATATTCCTTAACCCTTAAACTTCGATTCATGCTTAATCTAAGCTTAAACATACGCTTATGAATTTAAGCTATTACATCTGGCGCCATCAGCGCCATCAGCGCCAATCCTGGCGCCACCGGCGCCGCACCCTTAGCAGGGTTTCCTGACCTGAATCCCCGCGCTATCGCGAGGGGTTAAGCGCCGAAAAATAAAAGTCCTTACACATAAAATCTCATCTTTTATTTCCTAAGATTTCTAACAAGGTATCACATGTCTTATTTGGAGTTATAAAACTCTAGTTATAACATTTTTAAACTAGATTCCAAAATTGTTAGCAAGCTGAAAATTTTCACACTGGCATCTCTTAGTGTTTCATGATTGCAAGCAATACACAAACTAGATTTATTTGAACTTTTTATATGTTACAGTATACAACTAGATCTTTAATTCCATATATCATAAACCTAATTTGAATGAGAAATGAGAGAGAAATAAATTTTTCAAATCAGGTGGCAATAGTGGACAATTTTGGACAACTTGTTGTTCAAATAAATTCTATCATATTCTCATTGTATCCAACTATCATCACACTTCAATAATTCAATCATAAATATAAACTCAAGATAAAATTTTTAGGATGTTACAAAAATCAAAATGTTCATCAAAATATTTTGTTTGTTTTACAAACTGACAAGAACTTTCTCAAAAACTTCAAACTCCTGATAATGATTCAGTTATTCCTCCCAAAATCTTAAATTAATTAACCAATATTAAAAATTCAAAAGTTTTATATCAAAATCAAAATTATTGTTGGAATCTTTGCCCTTGAAACTTAAGCTCTGTTTCAAACAGGGGCATATTGAAACTATATTCAGGAAGGATTAATTCCAACCAAATATTTTGAGAAAACCTTTGAACGTCTTAGTACTGCCAGTGGTTCTAAGCTTAGAGTAAACTAGAAACTTTAAATGCTATTATTGAAAAGGAAGATTTGAAAATTAAAACTTATTTTCTTTTGGTCAAAAATCTTAAAAATGTGATTATCTTTGGAACACTGTTTATCAAATCAATCTTTCCAATTACTATCTCAGATAAAAGTATTTCTACCATTTATTTAAATGAATCGGTTACCTTCAAATTTCTTAAAACACCTATTATAAGAGATTTGAATCCTATATTTTACAAACAAAACCAAATCAATTATCTAAAGGAAGAAATTTCTTAAAAGAAAATTGATGATTTGCTCAATCAACCTATTATTTAAAACAAAATCAAATTTTTATTTAATCAAATCCAAAATTCCATTTGTGTTGATCTTCCTATTGCCTTTTGGCAAAGAAAACAACATATTGTTGATCTTCCTTATGAAAAAGACTTCAACAAGGGTCAAATCCCTACTAAGGCTTGCCCTATCTAGATGAGCCAAGAACTTCTTGTTCACTGTCAGATGCAGATTCAGGATCTCTAGCAAAAGGGCTTAATCAGAAAGAGCAAAAGCCCTTGGTCTGGTTCTGCATTTATGTCAATAAACAAGTTGAAATTGAGTGTGTAACTCCCCGCTTAGTTATCAACTATAAACCTCTTAATCAAGCCCTTCAATGGATTCGTTATTCGATTCCTAATAAGAAGGATCTTCTAGATCATCTTTTCTCTGCTAAAATCTTCTCTAAATTCTATAAGAAATCCAAATTTTGGCATAACCAAATCAAAGATAGTGATTGCTACAAGACAGCCTTCACTGTCCCTTTTGGGCAATACGAATGAAGAGTAATGCCCTTTGGATTAAAAAATGCTCCTTCAAAATTCCAAAAAATTATGAATGACATTTTCAATCCTTATTCATCTTTTATCATCGTCTATATTGATGATGTCCTTGTGTTTTCCCAATCCATTAATCAACACTTTAAACACATTAACATTTTCATCCAGATAATCAAGAAAAATGGTCTTACTTTGTCCAAAACCAAGATCAATCTTTTCCAAACTAAAATTTGTTTCCTTGGTCACAATATCTATCAGGGAACTATTACTCCTATAATCGAGCAATTGAATTTGCTAACAAATTCCCCTATCAAATTATTGAGAAAACTCAACTCCAACTTTTTCTTGGTTGTCTTAACTATGTTGTTGATTTCTTTCTGCAACTTAGCAATCTTAATAAACCTCTTTATGATTGTCTCGAGAAGACACCTCCTCTGTGAGCTAATGTTCATACTAATCTTGCCAAACAGATCAAATCCAATGTTAAGGATCTTCCTTGTCTTTACCTTCCCAATCCTTTAACCAAAAAGATTGTCGAAACTGATGCCTCTAATATAGGTTATGGTGGCATTCTTAAATAATCTATCCATGGCAAAGAACAAATAATTACATTTACTTCAAAACATTGGAACCCTGCTCAGCAGAATTATTCTACTATATAAAAGGAAGTTTTAGAAATTGTTTTATGCATATCAAAATTTCAATCTGATTTACTGAATCAAAGGTTTCTGATTCGTGTTGATTGTAAATCTGCTAAAGAGATTTTACAAAAAGATGCTAAAAACCTTGCACCTAAACAATTTTTTGTCTGATGGCAAGCAATCTTTAGTATCTTTGGTTTTGAAATTGAATTTCTCAAAGGTACTAAACTCTCTTACTAACTCCCTTACTCGTAAATATTTACAGGGAGGAAAATAGTGAAAGTCAAATGCCAAATTCGATAAAATCTTCCTCCTCCTGAGGGAGAGGGAGAGGCAGAAGTAGTAGCCAAAATAGACTAGAAATTGCTTGTCTAATCGCCCATTCAGGGTCAAGATCTTCTTCCAAGCAGGAAGTTGATTCCAAAATTCAATTTGGGTCTTCAACCCAATCAGGGTCATCTACCTAGAACCCTCAAACTCAAATTGGGTCATCCATCCAGAAAACAAAACCTCAATCGCAAACAAAGGCTGACTATGCCATGCCTATCCAAACCCTTTTGGCCCTCCAAGAACAAGGTTTAAACCAGCTTCCCAAGGGCCTTCCATCAAAATCATGGGCTGACATCACCTTGAAAGAAGAAGACAATGAAAGTCTTTCAACCATGATTGAAAATCTTAAAAACAAACAGATAATCCTCCAGCAATCCAAAGGCAAAGCCCTTGTTCACCAACTTGAACCTTTGGCCTCCCAAAAACCCAAATTTCTAACCCAATACATCCTGAAACCTAATTGTCAGAATATTATTCAAATGGAACCAGAATTTTGGGATCCCAAGCCAAACAAGATTCCCCAAAAATTCTTTCTGAAATCAAACCAAATTGCTTATTCAACACTGCAAATTCTTAAGGTTCTAACACCAAAAGAGTTCAGAGACTTGAATAAGATTAGATTTTTTCTCAAAACTATGATCCCATTGGTTTCAATTATTGGGATTATCAATGGCATAATGTCTTCTTTTTTTCAAACAAAAATTTTATTCACTCGTGGCTAATTTATTTCAAACAAAATGATCAATATAAATTTCCTCAATGGTTCATTCATTGGTGAAATTATTTTGGACCAATCCTTGAGATTCTTCCTTCGGAGGTTGTATCTAGATTGACAAATTTTACTAAGAAGTTTGAGTTTGGGGATGATCCATTCTCTACAGACTTACATTTCTTCAGCAAGATGTCTCTCGCCTGGATTTTCCAATGGCAATATGTTTTTGGAAATGTCACTACCAAAGGACAACTCCTTATGCTGAGAAGACAATCCCTGGTCAAATGGTGGTCTCAATTGGATCATTCTCGGGCTCATCCACATCAAGTTAAACTTTGGTTTAAAATCATCCAAAGGTAACCAAGAATGATGGTCCTAAAACTTGTTAATTTCTTAATCAAAGGTCAGTGGCTCTATCAGCATTATCAGGATCTTCAACAAAGGAAAAGTTTGCTGAAAATATGCAAATAATCCTTAATCTTATGAAGAAAGAAGAAGATTCTTCATCAACAAAGAAGCTTAATGAAACCTCTTCATCATCCTCACATGACTTCAACCAGAATGAAGACGGCTATTTTGGAATCATCTTTGACAAAGATTGATGTCTTCATGACATCATCATTTACTACGACTAATCATTGTACCCTGTAGCGGTAGGTCTTCCAGTTCCTGTCACCGAAAATGTAGCCACAATAAAAATTTATGTCTTTATAAGAGTTGCGTCCCTCATTTTGTAACCAAGTTTTTAGATTCAGAGAGTTCTTTGCATAGGTATTCCTCTGAGTTTTAATCTTGTAATTTTGTAATCTTTTATGAGAAATACAATCTTCTTTTCTCATATCTGCATGTTTTTATTATAATCAAATTCTTCTTTTCTCATCCACTCTCTCTCATCCCGACGGCTTGCTGCACTTAAGAGTATAATCTTAAATTTATGTTTTAAATTTATAATTTCTGCATATTTTTTCTAGTTCTCAGCCATGTAAAGTCCGTCTCTTATCCTCCTTTCCATTTACGATTAAATTTTTTCTTTAATCCTGCTTCCACCCCCTGTAAAGACATCCTTCATTGTCTTTTTCTTTGGAATTGTAGAGTGATGTCCTTTGGATTAAAAAATGCTCCTTCGAAATTCCAAAAAATTATGAATGACATTTTCAATCCTTATTCATCTTTTATCATTGTTTATATTGATGATGTCCTTGTGTTTTTTCAATCCATTTATCAACACTTTAAACACATCAACATTTTCATCCAGATAATCAAGAAAAATGGTCTTACTCTTAAAACCAAGATCAATCTTTTCCAAACTCATTTATGGTGGCATTCTTAAACAATTTGTCAATGTCAAAGAACAAATAATTACATTTACTTCAAAACATTGGAACCTTGCTTAGCGGAATTATTCTCTCTCTCACTCTCTCTCTCTCTCTTTATATATATATATATATATATATATATATATCACACAATGTGCATTCACTGATCATTATCACAAGATTCGAGTTCAATTCATACTACGGGAAAATAAACTTGAGCTTCATTATCCATTTTGTTTTGACTATATGGTACTGACAGATGTTTTAGTGTCACAATTCCAAAGCAATGGAGTAGACATCACATTTTTCAGATTACATACATGGAAATCTAAAATTTCAGCACAAGTAAACACTAAACATTGAAGAGTATAACAACTAAAATCATAGTGCTTTCCAACTGACCTCCTTATTACGAAAGAAAGTCTCACCATGTTGCTTGAATATATCAGCTACAAGGTTTCCACCAATGCATCACTACAACACCCATAAGCTCAAAAAATAGATAAAATATTCAGCAAGACCTTTAATATGGTCATGAAATAGGTTAATTTTATAAAGATATGAATATAAACATTCCCCAGTAGAGTAGATTTGTTCCTTTCACTTATTCTGTCACACTTTGTCAACACGCACACCCTCTGAGACTTAAGTTTAAGCACAGTAAATAGAGAAATTAAGCAAAACTCAAAAAGGTCTTAGAAAAATAGAAAACACAATATCACAAGAAAAAAATGAAAAATGATCTTCAAAATTACCTGAGATAGTGAATCCTCAAACGAAGCCAAGAGAGTGTGAGTCTGCAAAATGCAAGTCTGCAAGAGATTGAGTTGAGAGTTGAGACTGCGAGTGTGATAGTTGAGAGGAGAGGACATTCAATCAACAACAATAGGCCAAGGCACACAAGAGAGTGCAGTTCGGGTCACTTGTTGCCTATGAGAAACAAGGCTGGTCAAAGCCAAACTGTTTTTAAAATGGGACAGGTTTTCTTTTTGCAACCTGGTTTGGACACAAAATTGGGTTGGGTCAAGTTGGTTACATTCTGGTTCATCCCGACTTGATTTTTTTGCATACCCCTACTCACAAATATCTTAAGCAATCTAACATTCTTAGTGCTGATTGGTAGAAATAAATAAAGCAAATGCTAATTGGTTATTTTTCTTAATTGACATTTTTTTCTTAGTAGAAATAACTATGCCTTACCACAAGTACAACCAATTTCAATGACTAAATGACTCTTGCAACTTATCCCAAATCTATAACCATCATTAAGTTAAAACATTACTAAGAAAAACTTTGTATTCACTTCCCCAATATAGTACACCAAGCATTGACAACACAACAATCAAGAAGTGGCATTACAACAATGTTTGACAACACAACAATTAAGAAGTGGCATTATAACGATGTTAAGTGCAAAATACTTGTAAACCATAGATAAAACATGAGTTTTTGAAGAAAACATCAATGAAATTGCTAATTGTCAGTGGCATGAAGAAAATCATAAAGAAAATAACATGTACAACAATAAAACCAGACCTATTGAATTAGAAATAACCAAAACAAAAAAAAAAGCCCAATAAGTTAGCAAGGGTTAACAACTTTACTAGTTCCAGCTACCTGAAATACACGAAGCCAACATACCTTGCTCAAATCAACTCCATATGTTAATTTGCCACGCCCATGGAAATACCCACCTATGAATAAGTTTCAAATAGAAACATTAAAGCAATGACTATCAGGTGCATAACTTACACACACATATAGCTACAACACAAGGATTTAATTACTTACACACAACATGAGAATTTTTCCCAACATATTTTAGCTAATTGAGAAGGTAATGAAATGGAAGAAAAGCATGTGAACATACCTTCACTACAAGAAAATCGTGATTTAGCAAGGAAAATTAGCAAGGTACATTATTTCTATCAAATCCTTTAGTATTTAGCGAGGGAATGGTGATGGACACATGACTTTCACAAATCCGTTGTTAATTAGCGATGATTTGGATAACTGTCAATATGTGATCATTATTCCCTCTCTAAATGGATAAATGATACAACTAAGGAATACATCCCTCGCAATTTTCTCAATACAGTCATATAAACTCATAATTTCAATGTTTATAATATTATTATTTCATATTATTCATAATACATCTAATGTATAATAATATGTTTTTTTAAATAAAAGTAAATAATATAATGTATGCACTTTTTTTTTATAAATTGATATGAAAGTCCTTATATATATATATATAAATTTAAGAATCCAATTGCTCATAAAAATAATTATTACTCATGAGTTATTTAACTTTGTATTAAATATAGGAGAAAAAATAGAATATTTTTGAGTTAAGTAACTTGTTAATAGAAATACACATTAAAGAAAAAATTAATTTAATTACTTAAGATTGAAGTAACATAAATTAGATTATTTATATAAACACATTCAAGATGCCTCTAAGAATAAATGAACTTGATTGAATCAATTATCTATAGGTAACTAATAGTGAGAGGTTGTTAAATTGTCTAATGGTGATTGCCTTATCCTAGAAGAGACTAATAATGTTATAAAATTATCAAAATTTCAATAATAACAAGAATAAATAATTATTTTTATTCTTAAAATATAAAAAGATAACAAATTCATTTGTAAAAGATATAAGTTAAATTTTAACTTTTTAAAGTAAAAAAAAAGGTATAATAAATCTATTTCATCCTTAACTTTCTTCCTTAAGGTTAATGGATCCGTGAATGCGACACGATGAAAATTTCACGAAAATAATGAATGTTGGGCTATTATGTCAATAAATTTTGAATGCACTGATTTGTCAGTAAATATTTTTTGAAAACAACCTTCTCCTTTGACAGAAAGCCTCCTTGCATGGTCGTCATCCTCTTCGTCCTCCAACACTCCTCCTGTCCCCGAAAACGTCATCTTCCACTTCGTCACCGTCGCCTCCTCCTCTACCGCACCCTCTCCACCTCCTACCTAAAATTCCAAATCTATCCCCTTTGAAGACGACGCCGTCTTTGGCTTCATCTCCACCTCCATCCACTCTGCCCTCGACTCCCCTCTCAACTACGCTCGCAACTACCTCGCCAACCTCGTACTCGTCAACGACATTGCCGCCATCCCCCTCAAAGACAAACCAGCCACCGTCCTTTACAGGCTTGACTCCGTGAAGGAACTCTTTATTAACAAAAGAGGCTTAGGTGTTTTTATTTTCGGTTTTCAGATTTGTTAAGAAAGGGTCTTATCTCTTGTTCTGCGCCTTCCCATTGATTATGGCTAACATTTGATTCAATGTGATAGCTACTCAACTAGTGTGTTTGTCATGTCATACTCGTACTTTTCAATGCAATTGATCGTGAAAGGAAAAAAAAAAAATGTATGATCTATGTTCAAAGCTGTTTAGGATTGCTTAGAAAGTGAAACGAATTCAAAAGCGGTAAAAGAGATTGAATTGAATGGATTTGGAACGAGCTATAGCTTCTAGGATGCCCATAGTTAGGTGCTTCTTTTTTTTGCATGTGAGAAAGGAAAACTCTCTAATTTTGATCTCCTAAAAGCATCTTTAGTGCTAGATTTTGAGTAAAGATTTTGAGTTCAAGATCTGATCTTTACTAGATTCCCAGTAAAGAAGGTGAAGAGATCTCCAACATAAAGAATGAATTTTTGTAGAAGAACCATCAAGATCTGCACATTGTTCAAAAAAGAATAATTTTTTTTTCTCTTTCTTTCCCTAAAATCTCAAATGAGATTTATCTTAAAGAAAAAAATTAGAGAGATCTTGAGAGATCTTCAATCTTATGTGGTACTATAGGGTCTACCAAAAAATGATTTAAGATTATAATTCGAAATCTACCACTAAAGATGCTCTAAGAATAATGGGTGATGTAACAAATTAGTCCATTCCCTCACATATTAGTTCAACACACCCAGCAGTGATATGACAATATTTTTGTAACATTTTCATCTTTATGTATCACATAAACACATGTATTAATGTTAACAAAAGAAAGTTAACAGTGTGATGAATTTGTTGAACTTTTGTCACTTTTAGAGACTAAAATTTAATTTTTTATTTTTTAGAGACAAATTCATCACTGTCCTACACTTTTAGGAACGGAAACGACTATTTAACTAGTAGTAATTAAGTATTTCTGAAACAAAATTAACCATGTTTACAAATGTTACTAATCATGTTTGTTGAGTGAATGTAGTCAGGTGTACAAGTTTGGGATGTTTGATAATTAGTGGTCTACAATTTCAACCTGACGGATTCTCCAAAAATCTTGCCAATAGTTTGGGATTGAAAATGTTCCACCTTGACCGACTCACCAAGCATAAAACTATAGTGAGCAAAAACCAGAAAACAACGGACCTGACAAATGATAACTTTTAACTTCAGGTGGCACTATACCGTTTTCCACAAATTCAACAAATACAAAAAAGGTTCCTCACCTAACCCCTTCTAAAGTATGACATAGGTGACAGTACCCTTTTACTACAACCATTCCATTTTTTTCCCTTTCATTCCATCCCTTTCTATCAATCTATACATAGCCATAGATTTATGGTTTGGAGGTGATTTTACAAATCTTTCAGGTCAATCTTCAAATATCTAGAAACAAAGTAGAGTTGGATATTCTTGCTCTGGATTCCATGCTGTTGTTATGGAATTGACTACCTTTATGGCTCTATTATTGCTTTCTTCATGCCATTATGGTTCTTATTTCCTTTTGCATCTTCATATATTTCTTCATAAGATTGAGGTGCCAGAGTGAAGGCAGGTGTCTAGTAGTACAACATTTTTAAACTGATTTTTGGAAAGCAATAAAAAGTGAGAGGGAATCAATAAGGGATTGTTATTTTTTGTTATGCCGTCTTGCTGCATTCTTTTTTGAAAAATGAAAATAAAGGCTACAAGTTGTTGAGGGCCAAAATTTTAGGTTCATGGAGTCTTGTGCTTTGATCAATGATTATGGGGGCAAGACTCAAGACAATATGTGTATGTACGAGTTACTTCAAAAACAAGAACCACATCTTTGATGTGTTTTCAGCTCTAGATTGTAATTTTTTGGTAGAGATAAGTTTGATAGATACCCATTAGTTAGATAGTAGAATAACTGGAGTTAGTTAGTTAGTTGAGGGCTAGAATAATTAGAAAAATAAAGCATGTTACCTATAAATAGGAATAGGGGTTGAAACTTGAGAGTAGTAATTAGCCAATTGGAGAGTTAGTATTGTGGCTAGGGAGAGCCCTGGATCTCTTGAATATTCATGGAACTTGTGCATTCTTTCTGTTCATCAATAACAGTGTGTTCTTTGTGTAGTCAACCTGAACCAGTTTCTATCTTACACTAGAAAAGATACCTCCTCTTCTCTTGTAGGAAACCGAGTTCTTAGCTATCTCAACTAACCTTATTTGCTTCCTAGGAGTTGAAAATAAGTATTTTGAATTTTCCTCAGTATCCATTACTTATGTTTGATGTCATCTTTGTGTGTATTTATGCGTGGCTACCTTTTATTTGCTTTACAATATGTTTGTAATTGTCTATATACAGCAGCCTTGGTTTTATTTGTGAAAAATTACAGGCAAATGTGACCAATGTAACCTCTCAAACTGTGAGCCACAATTTCATTGCAGACTGCAACTTAAAATGCTGACTGACTGCAGCATATTATGTTGTTTTTGACTTTTCCTTTAATTGAAATTCCATTGTTCTGACATTGTATAAATAAAGATATTTTATTCATACATGCTAAAACTTGTATAATATCTCACACTCTTGCAATATGCCACAGCTAGAAGGCTGCCTATTATACTATTCTCGACCTCTTGCTAATAGCAGGGCCGGTATATTCTCACAATGATAAATCAGTATCACCCTAATGAAGAAAATTTCCTATATAGTAGGATCTTTACAATATACATACTTTATCTAGCAGGCAAAGCACTTGAATTCATATATGATCAACATAAATCATGATCTGTCTGAATTCGATTGTTAGTCGGCTTCCCAATTTGTAGGCAATCAATTGGTGGAACTGTTGGAGTTTTCAATTCACCATAAGTCTGCCAGCAGAAAGGATTGTATAGATGGTATTGTTCTTGAATTGGTTTTAACTCAACAGAGGTTAGAGAAACATCTACACAAGGTAGGCTATCACTGCAGGCAAAGTGAACTGGCTTAACAGTGTATGTCCCCCTTATCCTTTCATAGTTGATTCCGGCAAGAGACACAGCCGACGTTTGGTTTTTGCAGGTTCTTTTGTCGCAGTAGAATTGATCAATCACAATTGGGAGTTCAACTTCAGAAACTTGTATGTTTGAGAATAGCACTCCTTGTACAGAACCTGATCCACCCTGCAGATATACATGTTAATTTGTAAGAGATCATAATTTTCCATCAATTTCTAGAACTGGAAATGAAGTTTGGGACTTCTGATTGAATCATATTTAGCATTGATAACACAGAAATGTTGAATTAATTGGATTAAAGACTACTAGAAAAATACAATTTTTACTGCATTTTGGAATAGCTACTTATTGCAATTTCTCATTACCTGAAAAATTATGTAGAAAGCAGTTCAAGGTTAAAAATTGACTTCAAATGTACTCATTTGAGCTCCCAGAAGTTTCACAGCCAATTCAGTTAACAGATTATCTTGTCAGTGTAATGGATAATCATTCTAATACCACTTAATGGTATAAACGGATTTTGAAGTCAAATTTCTGGTTGACTCATGAAAAATATACTTTATCTTGTAACTTGGGAATGACATTGCATTACTCATATTTTACCTGCCAGGTTTTGATTCTGACACCATTCATTGTGTTGTGCATGTTAACATCCCTGACAGTAATGTTGGAGACACAGGCTCTGGTGTTATCCTTTCCTAGACTTCCGATGCTGATTCCATGCCCTGGTCCACAGTTGACATTGTGTACATATACGTTCGAGCATCCAGTTTGTATCGAAATACAGTCATCTCCTGCAAAATGATTGAAATTCAAATACATTGAGCCAACTTGGACCATTTATGTCAGTAAGTCTACATCATGTGCTTTAATTTTTTGTCCATATGCAATCATCCCCCTCCAAAGTTTTGGCTTAGCTTGTAATGGACCACAGGTTGTGCCATTTTCATCCAGCCTGAGGTGGGAAGGGCTTGAGAAATGTGAGGCAGAAGTTATAACTTCTAGTGAGACAAGATTGATGGCAAGATATACAAAATCAAAAGCTTTTGTTTATGGAACTAACAGAGTACTATTCAATTGGGTGATGCAGTGTGGATGTTGTGGTTGACACGTGCCATGTAGCATATGTCTTGCAGGCATTGGAAGGTATTTTTGTTGATATGTGTCCAACATGGTTGTGGATAGGATAAGATAATGCCATGCCATTTTGAGACTCAGAAAATGCATAGAACATTGTTTTTTAGTTTTCTTCTTGTCTTGAACTTTCATTTTCATTTTAGCTTATGTCCCTATCTCCTACATTGCCCTATGAATGTTCAAATGAAATGGAAATGTTCCATAACTTACCGCAGGCCATGGAGCTGCTGTATATCAACACATCTTTGGAGTTCTGAAGGTGAATTCCATCTGTGTTTGGACTGTCCCCAGGAGATGATATGGTCACATCATGGACCATGACCCCATTACAGTTGTCAAATTTGAGGTGGCATTGTGGACTATTTTGAATTGTTATCCCTGTAACTGTTGGATTAAAACTCCCATAGAACCGCAATGCCTGTGCATAAAAAAATCACCTTCATTATGTTCCAATAATAACTCCCAAACATGAATCAAATTGGTTTTCTGAAAGGTTTCAAAAGGTCCTCACAGTTGGTTTGACGGATGGCATTTTTCCTCCCATCTCACTTTGAATCTAGTACAATCACATAGGTATAAAAATAATTAGGCTCAGGTGAGTAACAAAAATTCAATGTACTAGCAACATAGTTCTTGATAATTAAAATTTATTAAAAATTACAAAATTATTTGTTAAATACAAATAGTTAATTTAAATCAACAATAGAAAAAGTATTAAAAAAAGTACATTAAAGAGTATGTTGCTAGAAAAAATATCAATTACCGGCAGTGGGGGACTTGGGCTCTCTACTGTGTGGTTTAAAGGGACAATGAGCTTTTCTTCATCATCTGTAGGATCTTCATATTGATTATCTTGCCACCACACTGAGCCTCTTCCATCAATGATGCCATTTCCTTGGATGGTAATTCCCACCAACTTGGAAAATTCCAACCACTGTAGAAGTCCTTTGCCCCAAGCATTGGGGCTTGTTGGTGCAACAATGGTGCCATCAAGCTGACACAAATATAAACCTTATTAACATCACTTCAACTGAATTCTCGATCGCTACAGTATGCATAATGAACAGGGACAATCACGTGGTGAGGTAAATATGTGAAAATATATAAAGGATAATAGCAATAGGTTGTTTATTTTTATTTTATTTTATCTTAAAGTGGTGGTGTAGAAGAGTTTGTCCTTGGTCACGTAATCCTGTCGTTTATGCTAAACTTATTTAACCATATTTTTCCATCATACGTACGATATTTTGGTTAAAGATTAACTGTCTTTTATCGTTTGACATTACAACTTACAAGTCGCTTTCCCCCCCTCTCATTTTTTTTTTTTTACTTTTTTATCTTTGTCAATAATTACAAATGAACTTCACTGAAATAATTTTTAAATTTGTGCAGTTCACTTAATCAATTGCTTCATTGTTTACATGATTTTTATTAATTCATTTAATCAATATATCTTTATAATTTTTTTCACAATTATAATATATTTTCGAAGATTCATCTCCATATGTTAATTTGCCCACCGAAAAAATAAGATAACTCTCCAGGAAAATACTTAATTTATTAATTTGTTTTCTCTTAAAAATAATGTGTTACTTTTAACTTCTTTACTTTTAAATTTTAATTTAAATTCTTTTAAATAAATTAAATTTATTCTCATTAATATTTAAAATACTATTATTTATTTATTATTTATATTTTGTTTAAATAAACTATAAATATTTTCTGAAATATTTTAATTTATATTTTATTTTTTTAACTAAATGTAAAATGATTCGTGCGAAAATGACAGACATGTGTTCTGTCTTTACCAGAATGACAAAAAATTGACGTTATTTTCTGATGCCAAATCACATTTGGCTTAAGAACACACTTGTGGGGTATCATGTTATTTAGTTTTGTTTTTACTTTTCCATTTCTTTTTTTTTTTCTGTTATTTTCTATCTTTCTCTCTGTTTATTCCTGCTACTTTCTCTCTTTGGGTTAGATATGTTACCTGGAAAACGATGCTGGGTTTACAGTATGGGCCCGAGAATGAAATGGGCCCTACAAAGAATACGTAGTCTGCTGGGACGAGCATGGTTGATGATTCAACTTTACAAGCTTCAGCCCAAGCCTCTTGAAATGCCTGCATTGCATTTCAATGTATATATAGATGCTTCAATTACAGTACCAACTTGGCAACTTCCACAAAAAATAATAAGTATAATAAAAAAATACAATACCAATTACCAACTCAAGATAACAATTTAATTAGAATTATTCACTGTCATTCAGTTAAAAGTTATGTGTAGTAAATTTATCGATTTTTTTTTGTATTCAAATTTATCAATTTTTACCGTAACTATTTAAAAGTTATACTTATGATGATTTTTGATGATTGATTGATATTATAAATTTTTTAACACTTAAATGTGTGTGCATAAAATGTATTGAATTTAAAAACATAATTTATTTGCATATTTAATAGTTTCACAATTAAAATAATTTTTCTATGCGTTAAAAAAATACTATATTAAATACTAGGTGGTGCTGAGATCACTGATTCCAGACTAGGTTTGTCCTATTTGGAAAAACATAGCTTACCAACGTTTTGTGTTCTATAAACTAAAAATTGTTGTACAAAGTGTGACTTAACTGTCGTAACGAGAATCATTTTTCAAGTGGGTCCTACCCCTTTGGCTTTTTCTTGTGTCTTCACTTTTCTGTATTTTTCACTACATATTTTGCTCTTACTCTATGGTCACGGTAAACTTTCTTTAATGGCATAAGCAACATCCCAAACAGAGAAGACAGAAGAAAACAATTCTTTATGCTCCTAATGGCTTATTATTTTACCAATTACCATTAACTTGGTTAGCTGAACCCAGATCATTTCAAGTTAGTAAAACAAAAATTCTAACTTCTTATTTATGGGCAGGGTTATAAACTGAAATTAATAACCTTAATTCTAATCTCAATATTATAGTTTTGAAGATTTATGTAATTGCTACATTATTATAATTGTGACCCGCTATACTTTTTTGTAACCTTTGTAATTGCATGAGCACAACTGTGAGCACAAAAGTAAATCAAAAGCTGTCTAAAAGTGCACTCCCTAAAGTTCTCATAGGAATACTGAAAATTTAAAATATAATATTTTAGAAAAAATTATAGCCACAAACAGTCAAACATCATAAAATATTCTCCCCTTTACTTTCCTAGTAAATTTCATCATACCTTTGCAATTCCCTGAGTTCTAGAAGGAACAAGGAATTCTATGATAAACTGAAAATTCTTGGTCTTTCATGTTAAACTTGTTAGCAGAAGGCACATTAAAACCATTTGCTGAGCGAGTGTAATGAGGTTCAGGAAGACTTTACCTTTGTGTCATCAGATTTTCCATCTCCCTTGGCTCCAAAATCTAGCACATTGAAGGTGGTAGTGGAAGAATGGCCACCACCATTGGGTGATGGTGTTGGATATGGTGGTGAGGGAGTGTTTTTATGTTGTGGTGGAGGCTTTGGTAATATTGGTGTGCGTTTGTGTGATGATGGAGGCTTTGGTTTTGATCCTCCACCATGGTACTTGTGAGCATTGCCATAATTTTTTCCTTTTTTCTTGTACACAGAAGCTGAGACATCCCTGCTTTGCCTCCAGTGCTTGCCTCTTCTTGCAATGCAGGCTTCAAAATTGAAGGACCAAATGAGAAATGCAATGAGGAGCATGTATGTGAAGCCCCTGAAACTCAAGCCACTCATTTTGGTAGAATGTGAATAGAAATTGAGAGAGTACTAGGGAGTAGTGAGAGAGAGGTAGAGACACAAAACACAAGAGTGCTTCCTTTCTTTGTGTTGCCAATAAAACAAGTGACGGCTATGTTTATATAAGGAGAGCACTTCAAGGCTAATAATAATTGTGCAGGCAAATACAAGGCATTAAAATATATTCTTGATAATGGCAGGCATTTATGATTTTCATTCTCCTTCCCCTCCTTTTTATCTTTCATTAATTAGTTTGTTTTCCTTTTTGTGAATTTTGGTTTAGTGGGGGCGTTGGAGACTGCTATTCTTTTGCCACATACACAAACAAAGTCATTGCATGTGACCAAACAAAGCGACAGTTAAAGGGTGGCTACTATTGTATTTTAACCATGGCTTGTGCATGTCCTTCATAATTACTACCCTATTGGCTGAGCTGAAGCCTCAGGCCATATCTACCTGCAGTCTTGTCCAATTTTCTTTTGCTTTCATAGCTTAACCCAATAATAATAATACCATTATTGTTCTTTGATTAGTTCAAATTGTCAAAAAGTGAAGAGAGAAACAAAGATTCCTTCAGCATGTTTCAGCATCATAGAATGAAACTGTGTAACAAGACAAGTTAAAGGGTAGATAGATAGGAGCTAGACACAAATATTAATCATGTAGGACTAATTAACCAAAGAAAAAGTTCACAACAGGATGTGGATTTTATTATATATCCCTTTCCCCTTCTCATTTTTATTTTTTTAACAATTGTGCATTAATCACATTTCACCTGTTTGCTATTCCTCCATACAAATTGTGCATTAAAAAACATAAATTAGTTAACTCTATTAATGTAAAAAATCAATATTTTGTTCAAAATCCAAAACAAAATAAATACACGTGAGTGGGTCTATAAGGTGTCAATGGCACACTAATTGTTCACAGGTCTTTTATGATCACGTGCAACCTTCACGGGCCAAGAGTTCTGTCACTTTGTCTTCTTAAGCCATGAGCCACACCTATATGGTCAGAAAGACCCTCCAATTAAGCCTTTTTTTTTGGTCCTCTTTTTTCCTTATTTAACCGAAAGGCAAAACAATTGCTGCTGAACTACACAAGAGTTTGAGAGAACTGAAGTGAATTAATTGAATTGAATGAATAAAAAAATAAAGCAATTTTATTTGTACCAGCAAAGATGAATTTTTTGAGAAGGAAAACCATCTTCTCGCCCACTGATTTGCTGCATGTTTATGCTAGACAACGTTTTCTGTTCACACACATGAATAAAAACAAAAGAAAAAGTACGATATATAATGCTCTTCCTGCACGAATTTCTGTGCATGAGGTTCTCAAATCTATTGAGGCCCCCAAAACAGAAAAAAGTGAAATATATTGCATATAGAAAAGGTTCACTAAAATCAGACAAGTAAACAAGAAAATTCACTTTCATTAGATAATATGTCAAAATCCCAATGTGAGTGGGGATCACATTAGTTTAATGGATTATTTAGTAAAAACAAATTATTGAGGGTTTAAATATTGTTGCTCACTTTGAGTTTCTTTTATTTCCCATTGTGTCACATCCTCCATGTGTATCTCCTCTGCATAATTCAGCTTTCCATATATTACCATGTAAGCAATTATTTCTCCTTTTCTTTTGGTGCCCCATTTCTTCATTTATATGTCAAACATACAATTTTAATTTGTAATGAATCACTAACTATTTCAAATCTTTCACTTTTACTTAATCAACAAGTGTCACATTGCAGACAAAATATCTCTTCTACACTCCCTTCATTAGGTATATGGCAAAATTTTGATTAATGTAAACGATACAAGTCACGTGAAAGTGAGATTGAAGTAAAGTACTGAAAATGTAGGAGGCAAAATTGTAGGCAATAAGTGGACTGAAATATTATGTTAGTGTATTTATATCATAGGGTCGTCTTGACTGCTAGGCAAGTTAGGCAATGATCTTAGTCCTTAGGCCTCATACTTTTTTTTCAATTATTAGTATATATTTATATAATTCATAATAATTATTGTTTTTGACATTAATTAATATTGGCCGTAGATTTAGTCTTAGTATCATTTTTTTAAAAAGAATTTAGCCTTAGTATCATATACATGACTGTAAATTCAATTCAATTAACTATCATGATTGATTACTACTTATTCATATAAGATAGTATTGTGATTATTCAATGCCAAAATTAATTAAGAAAATCCAAAGCTATTTTAATGTACCTATAAAATTGCAATCGGTTGAATACAATTAATTTTATTTGTTTCCAGTTTTGTAAAATCCTTATGCAATCAAAAGCTATTTTAATGTACCTATAAAATCAAAAGTTTTTTTTTCATTTTCTTATTTTTTTTACTTTGAAAAGTTATTTTATTTAAACACTTTATTATTTCCTTTTATTTTATTATATTATATTTTGTAGTGATAGAAAATGTCAAATAAAAATTATGAATTTGGTTTTAAAAAATAAAGAAAATTTAAGAAAAAATTTATTCAATCTTAATAAATTAGTTACTATTTGTAAAAAAGATACAAAAATTAGTTCAATCAATGAAAAAATAATAAATCAATTAAATCTAAATAATATTGAATGTACTAATATTCCTACAAAGTTTGTAAAATTAGAATATTAATATAAAAAATAATTTATATTATATTTCTATAGAAAAAATTGTGTAAGGCTCCAAATTTTCTAGACACGGCCGTGTATATCATTACCATTTGGCTACACCTGTGATATCATTTTTTTTTTTGAATTGTTTGATGTATAAAAAATTAGCTGTAAAATTGGGTGGCATTGTTTGCAGTTCAGATTTGTGCAGTAATCTTTTAAGGATTCCTGTCAGCTCCACCATGGCATTAGTGCCTTATCCAATAATATTGGAAGTGTGTTTTTTATTTTATCATTTTGATTCAGCAAAAAAATTATAAAAAATTAAAAATTCTTTCAAAATAATTATGATAAAATACATGAATAAACACTATTTTAAAACTATATAATATTCTAATTTTCTTTTCGGGGTGACAGTGATAGGCACGAGGTGCATTGGACTATCATATGCAATTATCAAAACATCAAATATGGGTTTCTGTTATTTCCATGTGTTCGCTTCATTCTCTGTGAGTTTTCTCTCTACAGTACATGAGGTGCTGGTTGAGACAAACATCAACTGCCAGTGACATATTTACACAAATGCCACACTACTTGTATTTACACAAATGCCACACTACTTGATAGTCACTCCCCATTCTCGTCAAATCTGTGACTCCCCCTTGACCTTTCACACAAGTCCCATTCCATTCTCTGGATCTTTTATTCTTCCCAACAATGATCATAACTTTCATCCTCACATGCATGACCATTAATCTTCTTTTAATTTTTTTCCCAATCAATGTTGCTTGATATTCTCTTTTCTCATGTTATGGTTCAGAACATAGCAGCACTAGTTCCAATTTGAATAATTCACTATTGACTGCATATAAAGTAGAGATTATTATTTTTATATATATTATTAATATATAAAAATGTTGCACAATCAACTAATTATAATTAAAATATTTTGATATAATTTTTAAATTGATTATTATAAAAATTAACAATTTTATCATCCATGACTATTTATGTAACTAGATGACAATATAAAAAATTTATATTCTAATTAAATTCTATCAAATAATATGATCAAAAAATAAATAAAAAATAGTCATTTTTTAAGGCAGTTTGTACTCAGTACAATCCAACTTAACTAATAATGAGCTTGAGTTCAACCATATTATAATATTCAACCATCACCTATTATGGTGCCTTCTATACAATGTAACTCTTTTTTTTTTTTTTTGTTACAACTCTCTTTTTCAAATTGGTGACAAGTTTTGCTGCTTTCGAAAATATGCGTTATATACTTTTGGTAGAAAGAGGGCATGTTATCAACTATTTTTCTTTTTTCTTTTAAATTTTTCCGCAATTATTTTTACTATAATACCCACTATGCACAACTTGCTTATGCCTACATATGCAATTGTAACATGTTCCTAAACCTGAGGACATTTAGGATGCAGAGATAAGACCTGTAACTCAGATTTAATAAGGTTATAAAAAAATGCGGTAAAATTTAAAATTACAAAACAGGACAAGAATATAGCACATATACAACTATGTAAAATTAAAACAAGAGCATTAGTATTTAACTGAAACAGAAAATTATTATATTAAAATTTAACATTACTTAAAAATACTATAATTTATCTCATTATATACTTTTGTTTGTCTTAGTAAATTTTATACTATATGTTTAAAATAAGAAATGTGTAACGTGAGTACAACAATTATTTTAAACTATATGTACTTCCTATATAGCTGACCACATGAAAAAACCCACCAACATGTCCACTTATTAATTCTATTTATTTTTATTGTTACTTTATATTTCCAATTTGCCTGATTTTGAATTTTTTTTTTACCTCCATCTATGGTGACAAAAGTCAGAAAACATGGTATAATTTATGTGACAAAGAAGGAGCGTGGGAGCATGAGAGAGAGAGAGAGGTAAAAGGAAAACCACACAACCTTCTTAGCCGTCTTTTTGTGTTTATGTGCTCGTGAACTATAAAGTCTTCTCGTGAACTTCATCTTCACGCACACAACGATGATTAGGTTTGCTTCTGATCCATTATTTGTGAATATTATTTCAGTGACCAACTAAGGGATAAACAAATTCATGCTTTCAAGGATGGTCATCCCTTTATCAAGCAAAATATGGCCCAACCAAATAGTTGTATCTGATTCCTATGCAATCTTCCACCAACCTCCAAATTAACAGTGATATATATGCCTATAAATTAATGTTTTTGACTGTTAATATATATATATATATATATATATATATATATTCACTTAATTTTTTGAAGTTGTTATTAATTTCAAATTCATTAATATATTTATAATATGCTAAATACATTTTTTAAAAATAAATAAAATAATACATTAACATTCAGGAAAGATTGGTATTTTTTAAAAAATATTAGTTGTTAATTTGTTAATGTTAAAAATTTTAACTCATGTCCTCTTTCTCTTTTCTTTTCTCTTAAATCATCAAGTTAATCTTATAATTTAAAAAAAAAATTGTATATTTTGTCACCAAATGACGTGTGTAACATGGAAGTAACAACCTCATAACTTTTGCTTATTCCTTCAATATTGATGTGAAAATCAACTCAGATTGTGCGTCAAAATACACAATAATAAATACACACTTAGACTAGCTGTGATTTGGATTTAATTATTAGATGTTTTCTATTGATAGACAATATGTAAAATTTATCTTAAGTTGATAGTCTATTCTGACCTTACCAGAGGACGTGTCCTCTCTTAATCTAATTTGTTTACTAACAAAAAAAATCTCATGAATCCCAACAGATTTTTATTTTTTATTTTTAAGTATTTTAAGGAAGTTATAACTTAATTTTGTTAAAATATTCCTGAAAGTACAACTTGTTCATATTCTCCTACTAACAAAATGTTTATATGTAATTTATCTATTAATTGATATAATACACACATATTGCAATAAACGTTTTGTCTCTTATTGTTTCCCTGAATACAAATTGGTTTAATTATACATCTCTGATTAAGAGTATAGTAATACACATTAGATACTGTGCAACTCGTTAATGGTGGGGCCACATTGTCACTTTCTGATCCTAATTAATGCACAAACATTTTTTAACAGAGAAAATTAAAAGGCTACACATATATACATCTACCAACTTTTTTTATTTAAATATTTGGTGCGCAATCCAAAGACATAATTTTTGAGATGGAAAAGATCTATAATGTAAGATATTGTGGCGGCTTTAATCATAAATTTATAACTTTAATATAAAAGCTCCTTTCTTTTCGGTTGCTAATTAATATAATTTAATTTAAGTACATTATATAATTATTGTTTAACTAAAGCTTCTTTTATCTTAAAAAAAATAAAGCTTCTATTTTTCTCGGTTTCTTAAGAGCTAAGATCATTACAAGAACATCATGTGAATGTCTTTATAATTAAAAAGAAAGAAAAAAAAATAAGCATTGCATTTCCCTAATCTTTGGGTGCACGAGAGTCTGCTTAGTTAAAAAAAGTACATACAAATGTGAAAGTCATCATGATTTAACCGATGCGGTACAGGAGCGAATAATTATGTACTTAAAGCATGTAATTAAGAATTGAATTATGAGGTCTGTATTTATGAAAGAACATATATTAGAAGAGAATTTTTTTAAAAAATAAGACATTATTGGAAACTTGTCCTCGTGTTAACGAAGAAAAATGAAAAAATTAGAATTCATTATAATGATTAACTTTAAAAAAAAAAAAAAAAAAACCTAAGTATTCATTGTTAGTGTAATTTCCCATTTCAACAATATTTTTCTCATTTACGTGATTTAGACTTAATATCTTTCTTGATACTCCAACAATATCATTCAAATCAATATCAATGACATATTAGTTCATTATAATAATCTGATACCTCATCCTGTAACAACTAATCAAAAGTTTGTGTAAAATGTGCTACAGTGGAGGTAGTTCCATTTCTAGCTATCTAGTCACACAACTTTTGGTTCACGGATCTTTCTAGAATCTGAAGACGAGCATAATCAAATTAAGTCGTTTTAATTTTGAAAAAATAGATATGATTTCACATTATAAATTTCAGATGCAATCCGAGTTGAAATTATCCAATTGGAGATTTCTCATTGTTGTTGCTGATGTTATAGTTTGTGGTGCATGTGAGTTTTTAGTTGGAAGAAAGCCCCGTTTCTCCATGTGAGTGATCTTAATTTTTGTATTATTAAATTAATAAAGAAAACTAAAAACAAGTGTTTTGTCCCCATCAATTTGTTTGTATCCCAATAGGCCTTGCCATTTCCTTGTGTTCATCATCGAATACAAAAAGCTATTTTAGCAATATATATTCACGGATTACACTTTGAGCCCCAAAAGCTTTTTTGCTTCGTCAATAATTTCATTGAATGAAATCTCAAAAAACCTTTATCTGTAACCCAAAGAGTTGATATGTAAGATCCTTACTAAGATCATATGTGAGAATTATCTATAGAAAATCTATGTTCGATTTTTATCTTGTGAAAAAATTGCCTTGGATCAACAACAATTATGTATCGTGGGCGATATTAATCTCTGACCTAATAAATTGAAAGATATCTTTAATCTTCAAACTAAGAAAAAACAAACCCTTTATCTGATAAATTCTTGGCCTGTAATGCAGGCGCATGACCCTTGTCCCACGGCTGAAAATGTGACACATTCATACACAGACAATAACTTCATTTTGGCTATGATTAGTGTGCACTATGCACATCCCATGTGCCCCTTTTGGTTTTTGCTTCCGTGGAATGTTCATTGTGTCATTCATTTAGATCAGAGCTTCCACAATAAGTAATATGTGACATAAAGGTGTTCTAGTTTATGCAGCAGAAAGGGAAGTGCCGTATGTTTCTGAAGAAGTTGGACAACAATTGTAATAATTTATAATTATTCTAAATATTATATTTTTATTAGGGTTAAGTTTTTAATAGTTGTTACATAATTTTTATTATTATTTTATTTTTATTGAACAGGTCCTAATATAAATTCTAAAACATATGAATTATAGAAGTTGTTAAACTAATATATATTATAAGTAGTTACAGTCTTTGTTATAGAAGACATTATTAAACAAATACAAGATTTTCCATACATCAACCTAGTTCATATCTTTATATACATATATATATATATATATATCATATTTTGTTACATCTTCCTTCTTTGTACATCGTCAACATCAAAGTACTTCAAATATTATTATTTATTTACAAAATCCACAAATAATTTTTTTTTTACATATTTCCTCCAGTGTTATCCTCTTCACTAATCACGACTATAGGATTTGTGGTTGGGTTAGGATACACAGGAGTAAATTGTAAGAAGGGGTCATGTGGGTTAAACTCCTCATTAAAGACAGAGACAAGAAAGTGAGTTCCAAAGTAAATGTGGGCACACAGGACGGGCTGCATAGTTATAACATAGCAATTTCTGACTTCATCTATATACCATGCTATGTCCAGTGCGTCAAGGAACAGGATGATTGATGCCATCTAAAATAAAACATGGAACAAATCTAGTGAGAAATAAAATTTCTCAGTAGGCAAAACTAAACCACCAAACAAGTTAATACGTTAGTAAATCATCAATATACCCAAATAAGTCCATATAAGAAAATATGCAACTTTATGAATGCATCAAATGAATTTTCCCAGGGTGCACATGGCCTCTACATATCGTACTGTATGTCGCTACATCTCATAATGGATGTAGACACTGCGATCGTCTTACGTAAACATGCATAATTTATTCCATGTAACTGCACCTGGTCACTACATATTATACTGTATGTAGTATCAATTACCGCTTCACAAATCTAGTACTAGATTTGGAGACCGGAACATATCATCACCTCAAATTCCATCATAACATCATATGTACCAAAGTAGGGTTAGGCTACCATACCTTATAAAATTATACCAACTCAGACATGATATTTGATTATCTTCAAGCTATAGAAAAATCATATTACTAGTCTAACTAATCAACCATCATATATCTTTTAATTTAAATTTTAAGTTAGTTAATTTTTTTTGCGGGATGGCTGGGGTGCTATGGCCGAGGTCCAAGGTGCTGCGGCTGGGGTCTAGGGTGCTGTGGCCGGGGTCTAGGGTGTTGTGGCCGAGGTCCAGGTTGTTGTGGCCGGGATCCAGGGTTCTGGGGTCGAGGTCCAGGGTGATGTGGCTGGGGTCCAGGGTGTTGTGGCCGGGGTCCAGGGTTCTATGGTCGAGGTCAAGGGTTCTATGGCCGAGGTCCAGGGTGCTGTGGCTGGGGTCCAGGGTGCTGTGGCCGAGGTCCAGGGTGCTGTGACCGAGGTGCAGTTTAAAATAATAAAAACAGCTCGAATATCATCAGAATCACCTCAAAAAATCATCAAATAAACTTCCAAACATTACTAATACTTTAGCATATAAATCATGACCTATCCTATGGTTTAAATTAACATTTTCACATCATTAAATGAAATTTCAGCCTAAATAAGAGCCATAATTCTATATATTTAAGCATGTAAATTAGTTCAAATGAATTCCTAACTAAGGATTGAAGCCTAGCCTACCTTCAATAAGTCTGATGGACTGAGTTGAGAATTTCTGGAATAACTTTAAGGTAGAAAGTTTTTAGGTGAAGGAAAAAAGAAATGGAAATATATAAAGGTGGTAGAAAATAAAGGTTTTAATATGAAGAGCAGGGGCTGAAAGTTTTCGTGTAGAGATTTTCTGAATGCAAGGGTATTTATACTAGTTTATTTAATTGGGTTTTAAATGAGCTAATTGAGTTATAACCGGGTTAGGATTTAGTTTGGTTACAAAGTAACTAACCTTGAAGATATTTATCCTAAGTTAATCATGACAAATATTCCTTCATTTATGGGTTGAGGGAACGTGGAAGTTGCTAAACAAATGAATTTCTTTTGCCTATATCCATATGACTGAAACTAAATAAAGCAAGATTCCTTCATTAATAGCATGTGCACGTGGAAGGATGCTTAAAGCTTGATTTTGTTTATTTGTTCCCCCTAATGCCACATGGATATCCCTAAAAGATTATTCAAGAAACTTGGACTCAGCTTGTCTCATTCTATTTACTCATTGGCTTTATCTTGACTTTAGTTGACCATATATTCACTTAGCCAAGCATATTTGTATGGCTGTTGTGAATTTTTAGAGTATTTATGTTCAAATAAATTTTATATTTTTGTATTCAAATATTATCATAATTCCATAATTTAATATAAACTTAAAATATAATTTTTTTTAGGATGTTATAACAATGGCTTGTTTTAATAAGAAAATTTTAAACCAAAAAATAAATAGTGTCATTGTTTAATCAATGTATATAAATTCCTTTCTCATGGAGAACCAATATTGATTTTTGTCCTGTTGAATGGCATTTCTCACATAATCATAGATATAACACTTACCTACCATTTCAGTTTAATTTGTTTAGTGTATCATTTTCAATGCAAAGTTGTTCATAACCATACGTGTAAATCACAGATATAATTAAATCTTGTTATAATGAGCTGTGCTTATAAAAGAAAAATATAGGGGACCATGAGTTTTGGACACTTATTAGTGACATATTAATGATAACCAAAGTTTATATAAAAAAAGAAAAAACAAAGTAGGTTTTATTTTTTCATTGTTTGGCCTTAGGAGGAATTACTAGTCTATATTCAAACATTCGGAACCCAAAGCATTTAGATTTCCATAACTTTGCATTTTAGATCATGAGTTTTTGCTTTCCTACCACCTGGACAAACCTATGCCTAAGTGTATGGAACAATAAAGTGGTCCAAAAAAGCCAGAGAGGAGTGCCCTAATGCGTTCAGAAAACTGAATAACAGCCACCTGTTAGATAACAGAAACACAAAACTGGGCCCTTGAATTTACATATCGAATAATATTGATTTTTGTCTCTGCAGCCATATCTATCCAATTTTCCAATCTGATCCTAAGTGAAGATTCTAAGATCCCAAGTAGATGAGGATCTGATTAAAACCCATGTGGCATATGGACCATCATGGACATTGCAAGCCTGATCAGTCAATTGCTTTTGAGTTTTCTACAGGTCAGTTATAAGTTGAACACTTAGCCATAAGACCAACGTTTTGTTGGGAAAGTGAACAGCCAATAGCAGGGTCTTATTAAAGTCTTAGAGGTGTGCAGTTACACATGTCAGCAAATGGGTGGAGTAGGGACAAAACTTATTTTCCAAAAGTTAAAATGAATCAACGTGGATCCAAATATAAGGCTTGTCATACTTATTATGGAGTGGTGGATGGAGGATTGGAGGTGGTGCCACTTGAAATGATTCTATAGCTCAAGTTAGTAATAGATTAAGTGGAGTATCACCGTACAAGAATAAAGAACATGCTTGATTGCGAGGGTACTTCTGATATTTATAGGTGTGAAATGTTGACGAGTTGTAAGGTGGTTATTATAGTAGGTGTGTGTTTGGATTGTACTTCGAAGTTTGTCAAACGAAAAAACGCACATCCTAATGTACCAAACTGAGAAGCAAGTATTTTATCTCATTGAGATGAAAACTAGTTAAACATAATTAGGATTTTTTTAAGTATGACCTGAAATATCCTATTTAGTTTGGTCTTGTCACTTTTTGGGATTCATGATGTGATTAAAAAATAAAAGACATGACAAATGATGTATTGTGATGTTTTTTGTAAGATGTCAAAATTGATTAAACTTGACGAGTCAACTTATTTAATGCATCAAATCAAGTTGGGTTGGATTGTGGGAAACAATCTTTCAACCCACATAACCAAACTCATAATTTAAAAGTCAACCTGACAAGTTGGATTAAGTTGATCATTGGGTTGAGTTTGTTTTTTGTTTAGATGTTTTGTAATTTTTGTTTAAATATTGTTTAGTAAAAAGATGGTTTAGTGCAATCCGTGAAGGTAAATTGGCTAAATTCGATTCCTAGTTCATGTATTTTTTTTCTTTGGTATATTTCTTATTTGCAGCAAAATATTCTTGAAGTTTATTGGTGTGTGCAACGCAAACAAGAGACACAAAAGAAAGCGCATGAGACAAAAACAAAGCTTAAAACTTGCTTGCTAGAAAAAAAAAACAAAAGGAAAGTTGGAAAGCTAGAAATAAGATTGTAAATAGTCCTTGGAAGTTGAAAAGCTTGAGATGACATGTGTTCAGTTTCCTCAATCGGGCAATTTGCTCAACTGGGATTTGCATAGGTTGAATCTAGTTCAACAACGAATTAATGACGTCAAATCTAGGTTGATGACATATTTGATTTGATGCATGAATCGATAAGTGTCCAATTTTCGATCGAACTGATTGGTCTGTTCCAAGTTTAATAACATTGATTGGGTTGGGTTAACTCATTTTGATATTCTTAGCTTCTTGAGGGTACATTAACCTCTTGATGGGTGATTAAACTAACCTTCTAATGTGTCACTCACTTGAAAAGACTATTAATTGAATCTAAATTATTTAACATATTTTGTATTTGGGTTGAGTTTCCTCAAAAGTCTTCAAATGAGATTATGTGTGGTCAATTTTAGTTGTGGTACCTAGATGGTGACAATATTGATGCATATATACGTTAAATGCATTTCATTAGTATAAGTCACTCACATGTTAAACAATGCGTATATTAAAATGAGAAGTTTCTTAAGGTCTATCTTGGATAAGAAGCTTCCCTTAAGGTCTATTATAGATAAAATGCTTCTTGATAAGCTATTTTTTTAAATAAGATAAAAAAATCAAATAAAAAGTGATATTTTATACAAAAGTTATTTCAAGAAGTGATAAAAAAAGTAACACGATTTCAACTTTACACCTACTTTAGTTACCTTTAATTATTTTTTAAGTTGTTTTTAGACTAATAAAAATCAGTCACATGTTTTGTATTTAATTTGTACTTATTACCTATGTTTTGTGTAATATCTAGAGTTTTAAACCATGTGTTTAAGCCTAAATTAAGCCGGATTAAGCATAAGATTAAGGATTATAAATATGCTTTGGAATCCTTTGAAGAAAGCTTAAGAAAATAGTTAAGAAAAGAAGGAGAAAACAGTTTCGAACATCTCACGCTAACAGCGTGAGATTCCATGCTAACAGCGTGGACTGGTCGAGT
>PYAF01005066.1:378495-398852 GCA_007407185.1 Glycine tomentella | reverse complement strand
CTTGGTACTCCAGAACTTGTTTTCTTCTTTCTTTGGCCTTTATTCTCCTCTTTTGACCTGAAATTGCACAATTGATATTGAATTAAGATAAAATAAAATAATATTAATAAACTTAACAAAAACTAAACTAAATCCTAATTATTTAATCAAAACATAAGCTAGAACTATTCTAAAAATAAGATGTGTTTGCAACACATCAGGTAGTAGTGTGAAATTGGAACTGTGTTTTGGTTCTGGACTATTTCATGGGCAAGATGGATATTAGAATCAGTTGTGCATGGTTCCTGTCATAAATGAAAACATAATGTGAGAGTGACTTTTGTCTCGCATATGGAACATGGAAATTCATCAATTAGTCATAAAAATTTGAAACTCTTAAGGTCGAAATAAATGGATTTTGGAAAAGAGAGAACAACCATGTTAACTTTTGCTCTTTAGTGCGATAAACATGCATGATATAGGTGTGAATATTATAATCACTTGTTGAGAATTGCAGGTCTGCACTAGTTTATAAGGATAATGATTTTGAGACATGGCCCAACCTTAAATCTGGGAATGATTGATTGTGTCCATTAATTGAGTTGTGGCATTTTTCCTTGTTCATTTGATCTGATTCTATCTTTTGACAATATGCTTTGAGCTTAAATCTGGGAATTGCTACATTTAGGTCCATATGATGCTTGTGACTGTAAATTCTCTCTGAATCATCTTTGTATATGGAACATTTTCTGAGTTTCAGGGAAAACAAGTTGATAAGGGTAAGAAGAAAAGCACAGCTGCGTCTGGTAGCAAGCAAGCCCGCGTATCAGGAACGATTTGACACATGGTACCTGCCGAAGAAGATCATCCCTGAGAAGAAGATCTTATGGGAGTCTCTACCTGAGGACTCCCCAATCCTTGAGGTGATTACCAGGAGGCAGTGGCAGCAACTGGTGAGCTTCCCTGAGCCGAGCTCCAGCTTCATTCTGAAGGAGTTTCTCGCAAACGTAGACTGAGACACAGTCGTTGAGAAGAGGCTCAGTTGGGTGAGAGGAGTACAAGTCCCATTTGACGCGAAGACTATTGAGAGATTCCTCGACACTAGCTACTATCCCTTCGACCGCTGTAAGTCCTCCTACCTTTTCCTTCACATGCAGCCTAACGTCTTGACTAAGATGTACAGGGATGACATGCCTCAACTAGCAAATCAGATCCGGCATGCAATCATCGATTTATACACAGCCTGGAAGACCAAGGCAGGGCTTGATTATGTGTCAGAGAAGCTGAGGAAGCATGATTTGGTAGCCGATGCAGCTTTCTGGCACCAGTTCATTAATCACACAGTCATCCCTTCCACAAATATGACTGATGTGAATTTGGAGCGGGCTATTCTTCTTTATGTGCTACGGGGTGCAGGGAACCTTCACATTTCTCATGTTCTATCCAGCCAGATCCTCCATATGGTTCTGGACGTTAGTAGTAGGTCCTGGCTGGCTCATTCCTCACTCATCTTACATTTGTGCCTAATTGTAGTTGATGCTCATATATATTATTTCCCATATCACTTTTTGTATATATATATATATATATATATATAGATATGTCATCAGGTGATGTTGATCCTCCTCGACCCCCAATGAATGACAATAGTGACAATAGGACAGGTGGAAAGAAAAAACGATATGTGGTTAGACTATTACCACGTAGAGATAGTCTGTCATCATCTACCTCATCCCCGTCTACTGTATCAATGCCAATTAGATGTTCAGATGTTTTAGCTACACCATGTCCACCTTCGACTGAAGGTATACCATGTCCTAGTCAACTTAATGCAACTGCACCGTCCATGGTGCCTACATCCACACCATCTCCTTCCCTCGGTGTAGCGAACATACCTTCTGATGAAGATAGAACAAATTTGGTGATGGAAGACCCCTCTCTCAATGATCGTCCTACGATTACACTGATCAATGGAGCGTAAGTATTAACAATATACTTAAATTCCATTATATATCATATGACCTTTTCTGTTTTGACACTAACTTTGACAAATTATTTGTTCTGTTAAGTTTTCATCCATCTAAGGTTGCGGCAAAGGCTATCACATTGTCCATTAGACAACAATTTGTTAACCCATGACCAACATGGGGAGCAATTCCAAAAGACCATCAAGAACTCTTTTTCCAGCGTTTTAAGGTAATATATTCACCACTTGGAATTATTTCAATGCCGTACATGATACCTCATGATTTCAGATTTTTTATCGTTTAAATTGACTTATGCTTTGGAGACCAGAGGAAGAGAATGAAATTAAAAAAGTTTTTCATTGAAAAACCTCTCATAGGCTTTCTGAGATGTTTAGTGATGCTCGAAATGAAAATAGAAGGCCATATTGGATTGGAGATCATGTCTGGAATGATCTATTATCACATTGGAATGCACCCGAGTATCGTTCTAAGTGTGAAAAGGCCAAAAAAAATTGAGCATCTGAAAAGGGTGGATTATACACACAGGTGGTTCTATTAGCTTGCAAGATCATGCCATTCACTTGGTAAGATGATTTTACAACTTATAATAATGTCATTTTTTGTACTTGAGTGATTCTCTGGTTATGTTATATTTATCTTGTAATGTTTGTAAATAGTCTCAAAAACTTGGTCGATCTGTATATGTTGATGAGATTTTCCAACAAACACATTTACGAAAGGATACTGGTGAATTTGTCGATGATAGATCTAGGCAGACACATGTGAGATGATTATTTGCCATGGTATTTTTATTTACACATTATGTTTTATTAAATTGATCAAATAATAATTGTTTATGAATAACAGGAAAATTTTGAGGCTAGATTATCTCAAGCTAGGTCTGATGTTCAATCTAGTGTTGGTGAATCTGAAATGACGCCTTTAGACCCGGCTGAAGGACAAAGATTTAGGACTCGATGTTGGATTGCAGCAGCTAGACCTATGCGTAAGGGACGTCTTTACGATACTGGAGATCTTGCTCATTCTTATAAATGTGGAGATGACACATTCATGCAAAACTTGCAAGGATCTTCTAATCATGCCAATCACTCAACGGAAATTAATCAAATAAAGGAGGAGCTTCGTCAATCAAAGGAGGACTTGCGTCAATCAAAGGAGGACTTGCGTCAATCAAAGGAGGCGTTGCGTCAATCAATGGAACAAATGCGAGTATTTCAATCAGTTGTACTTCAGTTTCTACCTGCAGAAGCTCGCAACATTATGCAACAACAACAACAACAACCCGATCAACAACAACACCAAGACAATGATCAATCACATGACGAGCAGCAACAAAACAATGATCAACCATCTGATGACCAACAACAACTTCATGACTAGTAAGGACACTCTGACAATGACTATTTTGATTATTGACTTAGAAACACAAAATGACTATTCAAATATCGAACATTGTGCTTTTATTTTAATTTTATTGCAAACTTAAGTTACTTTGTTAAAACATTTCTTTTGGATGTATGAATTGGAGTCTTTCATATTATAATATGTTTATTTTATAATGATGTTAAATAATATAAATAATAAAAAAAATCTCCATAAAACAAACTATATTATTGTATCTGAACATAAATTAATAAAAGAAAAAAAAATAGAAGTGTCCATTGTCTAATGGATAGGACAGAGGTCTTCTTCATTCCTTCGAAAATTTCCTACGGAAATATCTGTCAGTAATTTCCGACGGATACAAAAATCCATTGGTTAAATTTTCAACGACCATTTTACCGACGGATTTTTGTCCGTCGGAAATTCGAGATTATCGACGGATTTTTTGCATTAGCGATGGATTTTGTCCATCAGAAATATCGAATTTTTTTGTAGTGCGTCAATCACTATGCTTTGGATACAACATACAATATCAAGAGTCTTTCCGAGTAAGAACGTGAAAATATTTAACCTTAATGTAAAAAAAGGAAAATGAGAGTGAAATTGTATTAAAATGTCAAGGATAAGTATAATAAAAATAATAAATTATAACTTTTGGCTAAAATATGTTTATGATGTCTAATAAATATTTGAATTTTGACTTTACTCCCTAGTAATTTCTTTTTCATTTTTGTTCTTTGGTAAATAAAATAAAATTATTTTTGGTCCTCGATACTTTTATAATCCATGATAAACTAGTAAATTTTGGGTTTGTTACCTAATATTTTTTTAATTTGTCATCAATTAGTCTCTTTAAAAATGACTTATAACAAATGAAAATTTTATCAAAGAACAATCACAAAATTGATTAATCCATCCGGACTAAAAAAGTTTCAATGACAAAAAATAAAATAATTATTTTATTAAGAACTCAATGCAAAGAAAAAATTTATTAAGAAAGATTTGAACCCACACTTATGAAAAAAGTGAAAAATCATTCTATTCTATATCTTGAAATACTTCTATTCTATATCGTTAACTACTTGTGTCAATTGTTATCATAATAAATTCCAGTATATATAAACTAGTAAATTAAGCTAGTTTTTTTTTTTTTTTTATCATAATAAGCTAGTTGATACACAAGGCAATTCTTTGAGATCTTTTTGTAACTTGCAAATGAATGCCAAAAGACTTCTTTTGTAATCAAACACAGAAAAATGGATATTCTCAGACAATGTGGGACTTAGAAAAGTTAAACTTTTGAAACACTACCAACATATTCTATTAGTATCATCGTTTTGTTATCATAGATGTGATTGTCTTATAAGAACAACCAACTGAAAGAATCAACTTTTTTCAGGACGCCACAAGCTCCAACTCTTGGCCTTTTTGCATATAGTGTTAGCATACACACCAATAAAGCCATACAGCAGAGACCACTGCAGAAATAATTTCGTCTTTGTTCTTTTCTCGTTTCAATGCATGCAAGCAGATTTGTGCATTAAATTGGCCAGTCTTTTGGTCCCAATTGAATACATGCATGGCCTTTGGACCACACTGTCAATGCCTTGCACTTACAGGCATTTAAAACTGTTCTGTGGAAGTCATGTGTTTGTCGCTTTGCAGTGACTGGAAAATCGAATAAAAACATTATTAATTAGTTGATGTCAGTGATCATAGAGTTTCTTATTTATTCATGTATGTAGCCATTAAGTAATAGATATAAAGCCTAATTATGAAGCGTAGAGCATCATCTCACGGGTCCTATACCTTGTCTGCTTCTCTAACTAATAGCCTATACCAATCATACCCGACCAAATTTCAATTGAAGAAAAATTCATATAATGAATTAATGATAATTGTAAATACTAAAATAAACTAGCTTTTGCATATTGAACCGTGAGAAAGGACAAAGTTTTCTATAATTGGACCTACTCCTACATAGGCCCAATATAGTCCAATACAATTGGGTGAACATCAAAGGCCTAGTGAATCTTACTGCCAACGTCCAGATAAAAGTTATGCAAAATTACAATTTTAATTATTTTTAAATTTTTTGTGTTATTTTGCTCTCCTATTTTTTTTTTGACAATTTTTATTATTTTATTTTTGAAAATTCATAATTTTTGTTTAATCTTCAATTTTGCATGTGTTTTATTTCATTTATTATGTTCTGATTGAATGTAAACCTAACATATTTAGATGCCGTAAAAAATAATTTAATTAATTAAAATATAAAAATAAAAGAAATAAACATATTAAAAAATTGAGGATGAGACCAAAATTATGGATTTTTTAAAATAAGAAAACTAAAATCATGAAAAAAATATAAAAGGATCAAAATTACAAATCAATAATTAAAGGGGAACTAAAATTATAATTTAATCTAAAAAATTATGAAAGTAACAATTGTTTGCCAGAAGATCTAATTTTGGATATGATTATTAATAAATACTTATAAGAGAGAGAAAAATTGTTTTTTATTAGTTAAATCTAATTTTTAAACTTCAATTTTTGTAGAAAATTTCTAATTTAACATTTTGTATAAGTTGATTTGGACTTACCAAATAATTTGATTTATTTTATATTCTATTTTCAAATAATTTAAGATTTTGTATAAGTTGAATAAAAAAACTATCCAACTTGAAGTCAAATCGTTGTTTGTTTTGGATTAATAATATTAGGATGCTGCTCTGTTTGGCACCATTTTACTCGTTTATTGTTTATTTTTCTTTTGAAAATCAAGGAAGGGAATTTAGTTTCAATTCCTACACGAGACATGCATGTCTCCAAGAATTTCAGTGATATTTACTACCAACAAAGAATTGCCAACAAAATTCAAAAATCCGAAACATTAAAAACGAGTAGTGACATAAATTTCAAACACAAGTACGCAAATTCCAAAACATATTAGTGATATTTACATGACCATGCGAACATAACCCTTATAAAATAAAATCTCAATCAATATTATAAAATCGATGTCTCTTGTTTCATCGATGCTGATGGTATCAGCTAGAATTGCCAATTCTCTTGTATCAATTTTGTTGTAATGTCTAATTATTTAATAACCAATACATCCCTTGATTTGTCTCTGATCTCGCCTCAAGCCTCCTCCAACATATATCACTACTAAGTGTGACATAAAACAAGCCTCTTACTACCCCATTTGATATAAAACTATATTAAGAAAAAGGTTATTAGTTGTATAATACATCTTTAGAAATCAAATTTATAGTTCAATGTGACGAATATCTTCTTCCTCGGTAGTTGATTCTTCGATTTGAGAGGTTTTGTCGCTGGAACTAAGGCAATCAGCAGAAGGGTGTACCACACCATAGGGAAAGCCTTGTGCTGAGTGGCAATATGTTTCAACAGAGCCATCTTGTTTCTCTAAGTCCACATTGCTAAGAACTAGTTTGCTGCATGGGACTGAGTCACTGCAGTCAAATTTAATGGCCTTAGCACTCATTGTAGTGCCACTTATGTTCTGGTACATCACCTCGCTTATCTCCACTGCTGTTGTCTGAAAACATTATAAGAGTTCATGAGATCAATGTTAGAAGTAGTTGCTCTGTCACCCCAAGCAATATTTTAGACTTGAGATACTTATCAATGATTAATGGTTTTAAAAATTAAAACATTATATGGGTCTAAGGCATTTAATTCATTAAATCTTTAAAATATTCTATTAGTAGTTTATTAAGTCGTGACATTAAAGTTGTTTCAAGAAACAAAACAAAGTCGTGAGTCGTGACATTAAAGTACTATGTAATTATCGTAGTTATTGGTTCTCTGCTTAATGTCAATGCAAAAATCAGCTCTTCATTTTCATTTTTTTTTTTTTGTTTTTTGTCTTGTTCAAAATACATCTTATACCAAGCACAATACTCTCATTGCATAATGTTACAGTTTTTTGTAAAAATCTTAGTATGTTTCAAATTTTAAATAAAATAAGACCAAAGTGTTTAGGGAAAAGTGCAAGAGTTTTGTGTTGTTTTTAGTTTCGCAAAATAATAAGTCCTCTCACTCTTAGTCGCTATAGTAATAATTCATGCTAAGATATTGATTTGACAAACGCAATGCTATTTTGGTGTCTTTGATTTTGAAAACTATCATGTTCATCTTTTGGTACAAGAGAATCAGACAGGAAAGAAAAGAATTAGAGAAGGAAAAAAATGATCTGATTTGAACTGCAAAATCTACACGTGTAGGAGTTAATATGTCGATCATAGCACATTTTTAATTCTTATTTATGATTTTTTTTCCTCCATCATATGATAGTAACTTAATAGATGACAAATGCTCACATAAATTTAGTATATATTTTTAAAAAAATATTATTCACTATTATTAAGATATTAATTACGAAATTAAAGGAAGAAATATTTTTCTTAAAATAGGTAAAGTTTTGCTATTTATGAATTTTTTTTTATATTCTACCATAATTTTATATAATTTCTTTTTAGTTTTTTAACAAATGAGCTAAGGACATTAATTAACAAGATACTATTTATAATAGATGTTAAATTAATCTATCATGAATTAGTTAATAATTAATTATCACATTAATGATATAATTAGTCTAAAAAGTTGTAAAAGGATTATCTTGGAACTGGTAGACTGTACCTGGTTTTCACAACTGGTTGGTGAATCACAGTAAAATTGGTCTATAATAATGGGGTTAGATACATTTTCCACCCTCACATTCTGAAAACGCACCCCTCGAACATATCCAGAACCTCCCTATGTGACAGAAAAATAAAAGAAAACATATGTAAGCCAATTTCAAATATATTAAATTCCATAATTTTTAAATACAGATTAAAAATGATTCTAGAATTATAAAATCTCCAATGTAGGCATTTTCGCATACTACATTTATTAAATATATATTTGCATACTACTTTTATACTAAAAATATATGGTAGCACTTACAAGGCAATTATTTTGCTTTCATTCTCCTACATATCTAAATACAAATACAAAAATATTCGTAGGCATGGCTCTATCAATATATGTGTCAGTCACAAGTCATAACTTTCCTTTTCTTCCCTTACCGGTTACCAGATATTAAGGTCAGCTATATAAAAATATGAAGATAGCTTGGCTGGTAATTCTCACAGATATGGCAGTCCATATATTTTCCCTTACCTCGTTTTATTCCGAAAGCCGTTAGGACATAAGAGGCATTTATATATTTTTATTAGTAAGAATTAAAATAAAAATTAAAAAAATTATAATAATTTATGTACTTTATTTAATCAACTAAACTAAATTTCTTATTAAGACATTGACATTTGTTTATTTTACAATTATCTACCGATACACGAAAATAATATAATAATAATGATAATGGCTATAAAAGTTTTATTTTTGAAAGCCTTATATGTTAATTTGATAAAATATACATCATCCTATATTACGAAAAAGCATTCTAACAATGCTAAAGTGGCACAATAAGGATACAGTTGGTGTGAAATAATCTTTCAACAAGGGATAATAATAATAATAAAAACTAAAATAATGACATTATAAATTTATTGAAAGATTAAAATAATTTCATCAAGATTGAGATGTGAGAATACTACCTGCCAAGTCTTAATTCTGACACCGTTGGTAGTCTCCCTAAGAACTGCTGTATCCAAAATCACTTTCGTGACTATGCCTGTTGAGTTGTCTTTCCCTAGACTTCCAATGCTGAAAAATAAAGTGGAGTTAGAAAAAGGTAGAAACAACTTTACTCAAAAAAGGGTGTTCAGAAACAGAAAAAATTTTCTTTTTTGCTTTGAGTTTATCTAAGAAAGAAAAGGGGGAAAAAATAACGTAAACCCAATAATTAATGAGTCATCATGTGTGGTTCATGCAACTAACGCTTGTCAAAGAGAAAAGAAAAATAAAATGATGGGGTAAACAATTTCATCTGTTCATTTAAAGTTTATGACTATTCTGTGTGGGAAGTTATGGTACAATCATAATACACAAAATTTAATGTACCAAACAAAGAGTGACGTGTAATTTTAAACTAAATAGAGGCATGGAAAATAGATGATACCTGATTCCATGTCCTGGTCCACAATAAATTCTCTTCATTTTGACATTAGAGCTAGCATTGACAATTGATATGCAATCATCCCCTGAATATGGCACATACAATTATGATGAAACGGCAAAAACACAAATGGTTAGTGTCCTTTTAATCTATTTCAGTGGCAGAAATCTTGGCACAAGAGTTCATCTTTTTTTATTTCTTTCTTTTTCTTAGTTATTCTATGTTTCTTTGTTTCAAAGTTTGGAAGTGTAACCCATATAATTGTTTCTGTTGTTTAGCAAAATGGAACATGAGTTAAGGAAGAACACCAAGTTCAGAACCTGTTCCAATTTTGCTGTCTTGGATTATGACATTTGTTGATTCACTAATATGAATTCCATCAGTGTTTGGGCTGTCTCCAGGTGCTGACACTTTCACGCCAGTAATTCTAACAGAATCGCATCGTGATATGGTAAAATGCATCTGTTGGCTATTCTGGATTGTTAGTCCTTTCACCCTTATGGATGAACTTGTATCAATCGTAAATGCCTGCAATGACCCCCCTCAAAGTTAAACTACATTATTATTTGGTAATCTTGATTTCACATCTTGCGAAACCTTCTGCTTGAAATTTAGAAGACAAGAAAGGTTAAGAAAGTGATTCTTACTGTTGGTGCTCCTTTGCAAGGCTGTGACAAAGAATAAGAGGAAAATCAGAAATTATTATCAAGTTTTCATAAACTTGCAAAATAACTTGGACCAAGTTTTGCAAAAATTACATTGGACTTGTTCTTTTTACAAGATGCTGCCCACCATTTGCTGCCCGAGCCATCAATAACTCCAGAACCTTGGAAAACAGTTTTATTCAATTTGGAAAATTCAAGCCAAACCCGTGGCAGTTTTGGATCCCAGTTCTTAGGCTCATCTGGTGCAACCAATGTACCATCAATCTGGAAATGCAGATACTATGTCAATAATCATAGGAAAACTATTAAATCTATGTATTTGTGTGTTTGATCACCTGGATGATGAGCTTGTCTGCACAAGGCCCTTTGAATCTTGTTGCATTAACAAGGTAACGGCGTCCTTGAGGAATCAACAAAACAGATTTTGGTGTAGAGCATGCAACTCCCCATGCTTTTTGTAAAGCCTGATAATCACACAAGCAGAAAAGAGAATGGTTGAATGGACAAAACATTATTACACAATGATTAGTCTGGTCAATCAATGATGCCTGACCCGATTGATTAGTGCAGCAAAAACATTTGCCTATTTTGAACATTGTCAAATGAATGAAGTGCATCTTGAGCAAAACAGAAGAGTACAAAAAATATATATCCCAACAACAATAATGAAAGAACATACCTCAGTATCATCAGATTCTCCGTCTCCAGCAGCACCAAAGCTATCAATATTCACAAGAATTTTTCCACCACGCTTGCTTCTCCATGAAGGGATGTCAGAAAGTTCTACCTCATTTTCTGCTTCTTCTATGTCCAGGGCCTCTAGGCTTTTAAGTTCTTCGAGCATGCCAATGTTGTCACACATCATGCTTCCTGCAACTCCATGAGCTGCTATGAGCAAAGCGAGCAAGGAAACCAAGAAGAACTTGTCCATGTTTTGACCCTGTCGTCTGTATTGCAAGGATTGGTTGATTTGATTAATGCCAATGAATACTTTGGTTATAATTTATATGCGTAGATTAGCTGTAAAAAATGAAGGATTTGGGGGGGCTTTATGGCTTGGCTTGAAAGAGGATGAAAGTGTAACATTTTCTACATGCCCACACTTAAAGTACAAGGAAAAATATTTTTGTAGTATTTTGCTTTACTCATCAACCAATTACAAAAGTCACAAGTAATAGTCACCGTTGCACTATCTCCACTTTGCCGCCCTGAAAGAGAAGTGAATGATGTATAATCTAAGAGTCTCTTTGCATATTCCACTCTATATCTCAAATTGCAGTAGTATAGAGGCATAATACCATGTGATACATAAAAGGGAGAATTTTTTTTTGCTATTTTTAGAAGATGTCAGTTAGTTACACCAAACATGGGAATACAAATGCCGACCCTCATTTTCTTGGCATGCTCACCAAAAATTCCTTACCAAAGAAACCTATCCCTTAGATTGTAGGATTGCCCAAATAGACAAGACCTTAATCATCTTAGGAAACATCTTCATCAGCTCATAAAAATGACATGACTGTTTTATCTTGTGTGAATAATGGGCTAAAATGTTTCATCAATTCAGGAACTCTATTTTCCCCAGTCATTGTCTTATCTCAATTAAACTATGACCAATTTCCCTAGTCATCTTCCTTGATAGAGCAACCTCTCTGATTTTCCTTGATGCATCAAATTTCCCTATTTCAGCATAAAAATTTGAAGCTTGCAACCACACTGCAGGGTCATCTGGATCTAGCTCAACTAACACTTGTGCTGCTCTTGTTCCAACCTCTTCATTCTTGTGGACCCTGCAACTTCTTAACAAAGAGCTCCACATAAAATAGTCTCCTTTTCCCTGTGCCTGTAGCAGCAACTCTTCAGCTTCATGTAGAAGTCCTGCACGGCAAAAGTGATCCACCATGCATGAAAAATGGCGGCGATCTGGATCGACCCCATGAAGAGATTTCATCGATTCGAAGACTATTCTTCCTTCCTCAACTAATCCTGTGTGGTTACAACCATTTAGTGCACATAAGAAGGTAACATCATCTGGCTTTAGTCCCCTCTCAATCATTGCTTGAAGCACTGCAATTCCTTCTTTCCCCATTCCATTCCGAGCATACGCATTGATCATGGATGTGAAGCAAATAGCGTTTGGAGAAGGAAGACTCTCAAAGATTCGATGAGAAAGTTCCACATGCCCGCTTCTTGAATATGCATCCATGAGGGAACAGGCAACTGCAGCATCTTCTCCAAGTCCAGATTTCAATGCATAACAATGCATTAACTGAGAACTCGTAAAACTTGCTAAAGCAGACACTGACAATGCCTTCAGTGTGGTTGATAAGGTAACTCCATCCGGCACAAGACCTTCGTCGACCATCAAACCAAACAATTCAACCACATCATCAACCGCATCCCAATAAGACAAAGAGGTCATCAATGAGTTGAAACAATCCAAAGTTCTCTCGGGAAGACATTCAAATACAGCCACAGAACTCTCAATGTCCCTGCACTTTCCATACATATCAATCAAAGCAGATTGAACATGCACACTCCCTTCATCAAAACCCAACTTCATCACACGACAATGAACCTGCTTCCCCAAACAATGCTCTCCACTTCTACTGCACAAATTCAACAAACCCACCAAAGAACGAATTGATGACCCTTTCCCCCACACTTGCATAACACTAAACACCTCCAAAGCCTCACGCAACAAATCATTCTCCGCATAAACCGAAACCAACGAGTTCCACGAAATAACATCCTCCTTTACTATGTCCTCAAAACACTTCCTTGCACCAACAAAACACCCACACGCAGAGTAAAAATCCACCAAAGCATTGGCAATAAAAACATTCGATTCCACCAAACCCGCCTTCAAAACGCACCCTTGAATCTTCTTCCCTTCATGCAACCGTCTCAGATTGCCACACTCTCTAAGCAAATAACAAAACGTAACCCCATTTGGCTGCACACCTTCAAAACGCATCCGAGGGAGGTAAAACCCCAACAAGTCTTCAACTTTCACACGACCCAGTTCACACAACCCACGCAGCATCACGTTCCACACAGCCAAGTTTCGCTCTGGCAACTCATCAAACAACTCCAGTGCCACCCCACATTGCCCCACCTGCGTGTAGAACCCGACAAGTGCACCACCCACGAACACGTTGCATGAAAACCCGAACTTGATCACTCTGCAATGCACCTGAACACCCTCTTTGAAAAACAAAGCGTTGGTGCAAACCGCTATAACAGAGGTGAACGTGGTTGGGCTTTCTCTTATTCCACGCAAACCCATTTCCGCATAGAAACGAATAGCATGATTTGGATGCTGGCGGAATGCGGAAATGATCAGGTTGTAGGTGACAGTGTCGCGCAGTGGCGTGTGGTGGAACACTGCGAGTGCAGCGTTCGGGTCCCTGCGTTTTATGAAAGCGTCGATTTCGCGGTTCTTGAGGTAGATAACACTTTCGCTGGGGTTGAGAAGGGGAAAAAAAGTGCGTGGAGGCGTTGTTGGGATTGGTCTAAGAGTTGTTATGGCTCTAATGAAGGTGTGGAGTTGAGGCTTTTGCATCCAACAACACCATGGTTTCAGCGTTGAAACCGGCATTGAGACTGAGACTAGTGGAATTTTGTGAAGAGGCGTGCAAGTTTTCGAGTTTGAACTAAGGACACGACCATGAATCTCTCACAATATTATGAAATAGGATCATGTGAAAATATTTATTAGAAGGAGAATGCAGGGTGTGCAAAAAAATCGGGTTGGGATGAACCGGATAGTAACCAACCCGACCCAACCCACTTTTATGTCCAAACCGGGTTGCAACAAAAACATGTTCCATTTCAAAAACAGTTTTTTGACCTGCCTTGTTCCTCCATAGGCAACAAGTGACTTGAACTGCACTCTCTCATGGGCCATGGCCTGTTGTCGTCGACTAAATCTCCTCTCCTCTCAGCTCTCGCTCTCGCAACCACAACTCTCGACTAAATCTCTCGTAGACTCACCCTTTGGAGACTCACACTCTCTTGGCTTCGTTCATGTTTGGCTTCGTTTGTGGATTCCCTGTCTCAAGTAATTTCGAAGATCCTTTTTCATTTTTTTCTTGTGATTTTGTGTTTTCTATTGTTTGAAGACCCTTTTGAGTTTTGCTTAATTTCTCTACTTACTGTGCTTGAACTTAAGTCTTAGAGGGTGTTTGTGTGTTGGCAAAGTGTGACAAAAAAAGTGAAAGGAACATATCTACTCTATTGGGAATGTTTATGTTCATATCTTTATACAATTAATTTGTTTCATGACCATATTAGAGGTCTTGCTAAACATTTTCTCTATTTTGTGAACTTATAGGTGTTGTAGTTATGCATTGGTGAAAACATTGTAGCTGATATATTCAAGCAACATGGTGAGACTTTCTTTCGTAATAAGGAGGTAAGTTGGAAAGCACTATGATTTTAGTTGTTATACTCTTCAATGTTTAGTTATGTTGAAATTTTAGATATTCGACGAAAGGTATCAGTGGTACCAGTATGTGAAAATATGAGGGAGCATAGATTGAGGTGGTTTGAGCATGTTATGAGACGACTACTGGATGCTCCCATAAGAACAAGAATTTGTTACTAAGAGCTCGACACAAAGAGAGGTAGAGGTTGACCGAAACTTACCTGGGAAAAGGTAGTTAAACAAGACCTAATGAAGTGGGATATAGATTGGCAAATGGTATGTCTTAGGACGGAGTGGAGAAAAGTTATAAGTTTGGTAGAGGGTTAAACTCATTAGTAGTTTTATGTTCTAGTCAATCCCTTGTTTTAGCTCTATTCCTCTTTTTTTCTCCCTTCTTCCTTTCACCTCTTTTTCTCTCTTTTGTCTTATTACCCTCTCCCTTTCTCTTTCTGTCTCATTTCCGATTTATCATTGGATTTATTATAAGCAACAATGGTGCTAGATTGTTTTTATTGGATTGACCACATAGAAAAAATAGGCTTGCATTTTTTTTTTTGAAAATATGACTTTTCATTTTAGCCATTTATTTGTTTTTTAATTCTTACTTTAGAAATGTGTTTCTGGTCCTTTACTGGAGACTAAAAGCACACAATTTTAAACCAATTGAGGTCAGATTTTGTGGAAGGGGCTAGTCGTTCTCAAATTAGCAATTCAAGTAATTATTATTGAAAACAATAGGAATACCCACAATAATCAAGAGGGGGAGTGAATTGATTTAAACTTGGTCTTTTAAAATTTATTTATAAAATCAGAGTTAAAGGATCTTAATCACTTTTAAACCAATAATGTTTTTACTCAATCAAATTACTCAGCTCAAGAAACCAATAGCTCAAAACAGAACTTGTTGGGTAATGATAATGACACCAAGAACAAATGAACAAGATGACTTGTAGAGATAGAGATAAAGAAAATCAACACAAGCAATTTATACTGGTTCATTTTTCAAGAGAAGCTACATCCAGTTTCTTCTAATCAACACTAGATTAGAGTTTCACTATTATAAATTTTTGTTCTTACAAGCTTTACAATAACCTCTTTATCAACACTAGATAAAGAATAGAAATCTAAAACCTTATTAGACTTCAAATGAACAAGAACTAGAGAACACTACTTTGTTCTTTCCTAGAGAACATTACTCTAGTCCAAGCTTCAAGAACCCATTTACAATAGCATCAAATAACAGAAATTACAAAAACGAAATTACAATCAAAGATTATAGAGAGATAACTTGATGATCCAATGAATGTGAACGCATATGGATTACCAATCAAGGTTGAATAGCAGAAAACAGAATTTCAGAACATGCTCTCCATTAAACTCTTGAAGTTTCTTGCCCAAAAATCATTCAATACCCATGAAGATTAAAGAGTTGGACAAGAAGTTAGTAAACCCAGAATATCACTTTCAAACTCTTAGAAGACTTGTGTATACTCAGAAAATACAAAGTGTTCAAGTTAAAAAATAAGCCAAGTCTTCCTTTTATTTATAACAGAATTTTGCAACAACTTGTAATCGATTACACACGCCAAATAATCGATTAAAACGCATATGTAATCGATTAAATTGTCACTTAATCGATTAAAGTTTTCAAGACACATTCTGAGTTTCAACAACGAACAAAATAATCGATTAATCTGAGCTGTAATCGATTAAATCAGAAAAGTGTTATTTCAGAAAACAGCTTGTGTAATCGATTAGGAATTTCAGTAATCGATTAAAACAACAAAGCAAGCTTTTTCAAATAGCCTATGTAATCGATTACGAATAATGGTAATCGATTATCACAACAAGGCACACAATACATTTTACACTATGTAATCGATTACAAGAAATGTGTAATCGATTAAAATGTTCACCAAAGCTTTCCAGTTTCAAATACGAACCAAACGTTGTGTAATCGATTAAAATGTTTATCAAAGCTTTCCAGTTTTTAAACATGAACTGAATAATCGATTAATATGCTATGTAATCGATTAAAACAGTAAAATTATATTTTTCCAAAACATTACTCAATTAAATCATTTTTCAAATTGTTAGTAGCTTTGATGTTTTAATGAAAAACATTTAAGCATGTTAATGAATATGTGCATGCAATGCAAGGATCAAAAGATTGGTTTCTCCTACACTTCATTTGAATTACAATCTTCAAGGCATGTGAAAAGCTCAAAACATTCTTCTAAGTTATAAGCATTCTTCATGTTGCACCCCCTATATCCAACAATTATCAGTGCCTTTGATGGTCAGACATGTTTCTAATTGTTGCATGGCACTTCCTTGATTTTATAGAGTAGGTAAAAGTCACTGATTCACTTGTCATAAGCATACTACGACTCAATTGACTCAATAGATAACTTTCACTGTGGATATATAGGTAAAAGTGTATGATGTATGATTACATCCACACATAGTTGTTAATATATATATATATACAATTATTTTCCTTAAATGTAGAATTGTCTAAAAAATGTGATGTCTACTCTATTGCTTTGGAATTATGACACTAGAAACATCTACCAATCCCATTTAGTCAAAACAAAATGGATAATGATGCTCAAGGTTATTTTCCCATAGTATGAATTGAACCTAAATCTTGTGATAATGATAGTGAATGCACATTGTGTGATGTTTTTACTTCTACATGTTTATGGTAAATCTAGTTGGACATTTAGATTGCCCAAAATAGCTAAGGGGAGTAGAACCAGTGGAAAAAGACTATACAAGTATACTATAAACTATATATAATAGAAGGTAATTAATGAGAAAGATTGGAGCTTAGGAAAGCTAATAAGGAAGTCGACTCATAGCAAATTTACAAAGCCAGAGAGTGGTCCAGCCCATTACTAGTTTACCAAAGGAAAGGAAGGATGCTGACATGTAATAGTTAGTTATGATTGTAGTGGAATGTGTATTCGAGTGCATTGCGAGATTTTGTTTGTTATTATTGCTTATATAGCTTTGCAAGTCTAGGAGGTAGAAAGGGGGGAATTTTACATTGTTATTCTACAGGTGTAGAAAGGGCTTGGAGAATTCTTCTCCATAGAAGGGGGGCCTTAGTGCTCATTTTATATTTTCTGCAATGTTGTCTTTTCTTTTACATAATTAATACACATTACTCTCTCATTCCCAATAGGAGAGGTTTTAAATCTATCAAGTGGTGCTTTCATTGAGAGTTATTTTTGGGGAGAATAGTGCATGCTTACCAGAAAGACTTCTCAGAGAATTGACGCCCTGGACTCAAGAATGGATGTCATGGAAGCATCGCTCAAATTTCAAGATACACTTTTACGAAACCATGATGTAATTGCTAAAGCTCATTCAAATCAGTTGGTCGATCACTCTGCCAAGCGGGGTTCGATCGTCACCAGTGTCGCCGAGATTGCAAAAACCTTGTTGACATTACGGGTGAAGATGCGGGAAGTTTTCCATGTCATCAATCTTCAATGACTACCAATGTGACTCTGGAAGACGAATAAGGAAGTAGAGTTTTGAAAGGGAAGGAGGTGAACCTGATGGGTGAATCTGAATCGCCAGCAAAGGAGAAAATAGTGAAGGACGTTTCCGATGAGTATTGACTTTCAGCTAAAAGAATCTAACTCCCTGTATTTTCAGGGCTTGATCCAGTAGGATGGGTAGCTCGAGCTAAAATTTATTTCGCAGTGCAAGGAACGCCATTGAATATGAGAATCTAATATGCTCGTATTTGCATGGAGGATTCCACTTGGCACCGGTTTAAGGTGTTGAGAGAGTCTGATCCGTAACTGGATTGGGAGAGGTTTTAAATGTGCTTTGTACGATCGATATGGTGAGAAACATTTTGGGAATCCTACTCAGCTAAAAGGGTTGTTGCAAAGGGGTACGATGGATGATTATGTGGAAGAGTTTGAGATGTTAGCCGCTCAGATTCCTCCTATGACCGATGACCAGTATATGGGGTTGTTCTTTGGTTGGCTACGAATGACATTAAGCTTGAAATTCTTTCCCTGAAACCTCCAAATCGCTATCGAATGATCTCTATGGCTAGGATGGTGGAGCGCAAGTTGTAGGGAGAAAGGTGAACTCAGCGGCGCGTGAAGGAGGGCATTTCTATCGGAACGTGGTTTCAATAGCTTCTGGTATGGGAAAGAAGACATTCAATCAAAATGCTACTAATCCTAATAACCCAACACATAACATGCCCAATGTGAATAGACGAAATGGGCCCAATCCAAGGGGGTTTCGAAACTTACCCTATGATGAGATGATGGAGAGGAGGTTAAAAGGTCTATGTTTCAAATGTGGGCAAAATACACCCCGACCCATCAATGCCTCGATAAGCATCTGCATTTAATGATATGGGAAGAAAAGGAATCGATGGGTACGGCTGAGGCCCTGATAGCAGAGGAGGAAGGAAAGAACTCTGAGGAATGAGCTTGTCTTCCATCATGTCAATTACAGAAGGATCGCGACGAATACAGTGCAGTCAAAAACCATGAAAATCAAAGTCGAACTCGAAGGATTTCTGTAACACCCCATAGGCCTCCGACGTGTTACCATTAATAATATCAGATATAACGTATAAACGTAAAATAAACTTTCAGTGGAAGCACAGAATCGCATTTCTTGATACATTATGTATGGAATAACTAAAACATCAGACAACTACACACACAAGATCATTTTTCACGCTCCTGCTGATCTAGTTCTCATATCATCATCATAAAGACAGATAATTTAAACATACAGGCAGATAATCAAATATACAACATTTGTACTCAGGGGAACGTCACATCTCATATCATATCATAGTTCTGTACATATCTATATCAGTGTCCACACCACACATACCGTGGTTATACAAAAGAATATCAACCCTCCATGAGGGTATATAGAACTATACATCAAAATAAAATCAAAATAGAGCCTTCAAGCTCTCCATGCCGCTTCTCAGTCAAGTAGCCTAGTCTCAATTGGGCCTCCTGCCCTGAGACTGATCTTCTTTTCCAAAAATATCACCTGAAATCATGTAAGCCCCACACGGGGTGAGATAACATATCTCAGTAAGCTCAGGGTCCTTGGGAAATCATTCTCACCCTGACCCACAGATTCACAACACTTAAACAGGCATACACATCAAACATGGCCCACCGACCTAGCCTTCTGGCCCTCATCATATCATAAACATCATCATCATAAACTCAATACATAATAAATGGCAGAGAACCCTCAATGCCCTGGCAGAGAACCCTCAATGCCTCGACAGAGAACCCTCTATGCCGTTCCATATGGCAGAGAACCCTCCATGCCCTTGGCAGAGAACCCTCAATGCCTACAATACAAGGCAGAGAACCCTCTATACCCTGTATTCAATCTATTGGCCAACAGACTCATCTCAATTATAATCATTCATCCAATACAGATGCACACAATTTCACTATAATCAATGCAAGTAATGTCACAGCCAATGCATGCATCATGAATCATAACCAACACTCCCCAGGAGTGTGGTGTGCAGTCAAAGCGGGAATTCATCCCCCAGAACACTGAACTTACCTGGTAAGGTCTCAGCTCGCAGTTCCTTCCCAGATCTGTGGCTCCCGCCACCAACAGTCTCAGAATCAATGCCTAATCAAGGCATAAGTAATTTCATATCAAAACCAGTCCACAGACATACAAGTCATCATACATATATCATAATAGAATTCCCCTATCCTAGGGTTCAAGCAAGCTCAGCCTACACCAGACTGCTCTCAGACCATTCAAGGTCCATCAGGCTGCATACAAGC
>PYAF01005066.1:366125-378395 GCA_007407185.1 Glycine tomentella | reverse complement strand
CCACACAGGCAACACAGAGCCAAAATCCAAAGTCATCTAAACCAAAAACTGAAAGCTAATCCTTCATCATTACATTGCCCTGAGTAAGTTTCTCTATAGGACCCTGGGCTAATTCTAGCCCCAGCTCATATGGGTCACTATTCATGGAATCCCCCAGAATCAAAATTAAACGGAGAAACTTGAGTCTCTTACCTCAGTGACGACTCAAAAGACCTCAGGACAGCTTCCTCGAGCTTCTGTGTCCTAATCACGCCGTGGGTCCTCGCCAAACTCAAGTTCTCTGAGCTTTTCCTCTGAGGTTCCACTTCTCACATAAAAGGGGTTTTTCAAGAGCAAAATTGAAGGATTCAAGCTTTCCCAAAGGTTCCTCTCACACTCAAAGGTCTTAGAGAGGTGTTTAGGCCAAGAAAAGGGGTCTAAGGAAGCTTGGAGCATGCATCAATGGAGGTTGGGGTTGTGGGGAAGGAGAAACCATGATTTTTTTTAAAACCAGGTTATTATAATTTCTGGTTCTGGTTCTCATTGACAGCGGTGCCAGCCACAACTTCATTACACTGGAGTTAGTGTCTTCCTTAAACCTTCCAGTAGTCGCTACTAAGGAGTTTCATGTGAGTCTGGGAGATGGGAGTAAGAAGTATTCGAAAGGGAGGTGCATCGATTTAAGAATGGCGATGGGTAAGCATCAACTTTTGATTAATGCCTACCTCTTGGATTTAGGAGGGATCGATATCATATTGGGGGTGGAATAGCTTGAGACATTGGGGGGTGTCAAGATTGGAAAAAGAAAACAATGTAGTTCTCCCATCAAGGGGAGGTGATTAAATTAAGGGGATATCAGGTGAACGAAGGAAAACAACCGATGGCTCTGCAGGGGATGTTACGGGCAATCAGTGTGGATATAAAAGAAAAGGAGGAGAATGAATAGAGTTACCTAAGTTCTTCTCTCACACAGAAGCAGAAGGAATCGATGGTTGCTATGCTAGATCAGTTTTCCTCCGTGTTTCACAAGCGTCAAGGGTTACCGCCTCAAAGAGGAAACGATCATGCCATCAACCTTACTGCAAGAGCAGGGCCGATATGTGTCAGACCCTATAGGTATCCACACCGCCACAAAGATGAAATTAAGAAACAGGTGTCGGAGCTATTGCAAGTTGGAGAGATCAGACACAATGTCAGCCCTTTCTCCAGTCCCGTAATCCTTGTTAAGAAAAAAGACGCTTCCTGGAGGATGTGTGGATTATCGGGCCCTCAACAAAGTCACAATTTCGGATAAGTACCCTATCCCCATCATTAATGAGTTGTTAGATGAGCTCCATGGTGCTAAACATTTTTCAAAGGTTGGTTTAAAATATGGGTTTCATCAGATTAGGGTAAGAGAATAGGACACACCTAAAATTGCGTTTCGGACTCATGATGAGCACTATGAGTATCTCGTTATGTCGTTTGGTCTAATCAATGCCCCATCCACTTTTCAGTCTACAATGAACTCCAAAGTTCGTGCTAAGCTTCGACAGTCAATATTGGTTTTTTTCGACGACATTCTGGTTTATAGCCCTATCTGGGAAGTGCATTTATTTCATCTGGCAGAGGTATTGCAATTGTTACTTGACCATCAGTTAGTAGCACAACAAAAGAAATGCTCGTTTGGGGAAATTATAGTAGAATACCTGGGACATATTATCTCTTATAATGGAGTTTCCATCGATTCGTCGAAGGTTCAAGTCGTGTTAGATTGGCCTCAACCAGTTAATACAAAAGGAGTGAAAGGTTTTTTGGGGCTGACAGGGTACTACCGGCGTTTTATTAGAGATTATGGTAAAGTGGCTCAATCTCTTACAGCTTTGACCAAGAAGGATGGGTTCAAGTGGACTGAGGATGCATAAGTTGTTTTTGACAAACTTAAAATCTTATTAACCACAACCCTTGTACTGACATTACCAAATTTCTCTAAGAAGTTTGTTATTGAATGAGATGCGTCTGGGAATGGGATCAGTGATGTTTTGATGCAGAATAAACAGCCCATTGCGTATTTTAGCAGAGCCCTTGTTTCCAGGAACTTGGCTAAGTCTGTATATGAAAAGGAGATTATGGCATTAGCTCTTGCTATACAACATTGGCGTTATTATCTGGTTAGCAGGTCTTTTACAGTCTATACGAATCATAAGAGTTTAAAACACTTGCTAACTTAGTGGATCACAACTCTAGACCAACGTTGTTGGCTTTCCAAATTAATGGGGTATCAATTTGAGGTCATCTATAAACCAGGACATGAAAAAAAGGTTGTTGATGCTCTATCTCATATGCAAGAACTGATGGAACTCTCTTCTTTGATTTCCAGCCCCTATTGGTTGGATCTAAGTAAGGTTAAAGAGGAGTATAAAGAGGATAAGGAAATTCAGGACATAATAGCAGCCATTAATTTTGAGCAGCCTACTCCTTCCAGTTATACCTTGCAATGGGACTTGTTGTTCTTTAAGAATCACATGGTTTTTTCATCTAGATCATCACTGATTCTAGTATTATTGGCTGAATTTCATGCTTCTTCTACAGGAGGACATTCCAGGTTTGCAAGAACATAGATGAAAGATGATGTTAATGTTGATGATGTCATCGTGATGGATGTATGTTGTGTATGTATGGGGTGCAGTGACTTGTTGGATATCCCTGGGACAAAAGATGATGAGTTTAAGAATTTTAAGCATCGCTAGAGAGAGAAAGGGATTGCTTAGAATTTTTAACTATCTACGGTCAGTGCATTGATGGACTCATGTTTCATACTTCATAATCGCATGGAAATAGAATGAAGGCAATACGTACCTGTGGTTTTTCTGAGGATAAAAACGCGGGTACTTGGGGACGTGTCACTCAGTTTGGAACTCCCTTGTGACTCTAGTTGATCACCATGGGGAGGGAGTGGCCAGTGCATGACAGGGTGACCCCAACGAACTACTAAATCATTTTCCTAAGTGAGAGTGTCATGTGGGCACGCTTAGGCTATTTCCTCACGCATGGTACCATATTGCATTTGAGAGTTGAGTCAAGTGCATGCATCATTCTGAGCATAATTGATTTGAATTGTGGAAAAAGTTGATGACTATTTTGTTGAGTGTGTGTTGAACTGATTGATTACTGAGAATGATTGTGGCTATTATTATTGTTTTCTTGCTAATCATTGTTATCCGGTGATTGTTGATCTTGTATAATAAACTCACCCTTGCAATTTTGTACTGTGTGATTGGTACCTGTGATGATCGCGAACCTTCGTTCATGGGAGCAGATGAGCAGCAATAGGTAATATTGGAGAGAGATCCTTTTGTTGGAGCCGCCAAACTAACGTGATAATGTTGGAATTTTTTTGGGAGAGAGTTGCGTTTTGTATCAACTTTTTCTTAGTTGATTCCTTGTTTCTCTTTGATCAAACATGTAATCTCAAGCTCACATATATGTATATGTGTGTGTGTAAAAACTGAATTATGTTCTAACATGTGAATGATATTATTTGTTTAATATATTTATATATATGCATTTATTTACGTATTTGTGTGTTATTTATGAATGTATTATCGCGAGAAATTTACCCTCATTTTCACAATCAAATTAATAGAGTTTTCATTTAAAATTTGAAAATTATAAGTTTAGAGTAATGATATCATAGCGACGAGGCGGATCGTTACATTCCACTCGGCCTCACCTGCTTCACCCATGACTCAGACTTCACCTACAATGTCTTCCCCAAGACGACCTCATTCCAATCAGTCATGGAACCAAAATAGACAACAAAACACTCTAGACCAGAAGTCAATCCAATTTGACCCCATTCCCATGTCTTACACTGAGTTGTTGCCTCTCTTACTTCAAAATGGATTGGTAGTGCCTACCCCAATGAAACCCATATAACGGCTTTATCCCAAGGGATATGATGCTGATGCTAATGCTAAGTGTGATTATCATGCAGGGAATGTTGGTCATTCCATAGAAAGTTTTAGAGCTTTAAAGTTCAATGTACAAAGTTTGATTAAGGCAGGATGGTTGGACTTCAAGGAGGACAAACCTAATATCAGGAGTTATGCTTTATCAGGTCATGGAGGGCAATCAATTAATGTTATTGAAGAAGGTGTGGCGCAACCCATAAGATTGAGTGTAGTGGGTGTGAAAACCCCATTGAAGACCATTTTTTTGAAGAAATGCACAAATTTGGAATGATTAAGGGAAACTTTGAAGGAGATATGGGGTGTGGATTACACCCTGGTACAAATCATATAATAGAGAATATGATGAATTTAAGATGATTTTGCAAGACCCGATGGATAAGAGATTGGTATAGGTAGGATACTTTGAAAATGATGTATTGACAATTGATTCGTCAATGATTAAGGGAAGCTTTGAAGGAGATATGGGGTGTGGATTACACCCTAGTGCAAATCATATAATAAAGGATATGATGAATTTAAGATGATTTTGCAAGACCTGATGGATAACAGGTTGGTATAGGTAGGATACTTTGAAAATGATGTATTGACAATTGATTCATCAATTACCTTTTCGAAGCCCTTGGTTGTTCATTACGCTAGGGATGTTACTTACGCAACTCCTAGTGGGTCGAAATCTATCACTATACGCAGTGGCGGACCCAGAATTTTTTTTTATGTCCGCACACTTAGTTTTGGGCCCAAAATTTTTTTTATAAAGAAAATTTAAATTAATGCTTTATGTATAAGGTTATGAATCCGTGCAAAATATAGTTGTTTTTATAACAAGATGCAAATAATAGTTTGACTAATCATTTAATCCCCAAATTTTACAATCCTCCAAAACAAAATATAAAAATATACTCCAGTACATCCATACATCATCATTCTAAACAATATTCTAAAAAATATTCCTTCAATGCATGCAAAAACAATAAATCTCTCTGCAATTTTTATTTTTCAGAAATTAATTTGTTATACACGTGTGTGTATATGTTAAAAGACTAAAGTAGTCATTTAAAAAAATATGTGTAGATCAAGTAAACAAAAAGAATATTTTTATATAATAAGCCCAATGGTGAATGTAGGTCAGAATGAGAAACAAAAGGGTGGTTCAAATCCACCTTATGGGTTAGGAGAGAAAAAACAAGAACGGGAAAATAAAGTCTTGACAAATGAAATAAAAGCACAGAAAGGTATATGTGTGAAAGAGTGGGCTTTTATTCCCTAGACAAATGTCAGTCGGCCCCTACTAATATTCCTTTTAATATTCCTCCAAATCCACCTTTGGTATTCGTATAGTCATTTACGGACAGTAACTGTAACTTGGGTCCGCAAATGACTATACGAATACCAAAGGCTTTCCCTTATAAAGATAACAAGGTGGTGGTGCCGTGGAAGTATGGTGTAGAAGTTTGTGTGGAAGGAGGTGATGAAAACCAATCAAAGAATACCAAGGAAGAAGCTTCTAGTGTTACAAACATTGCAGGATTTGGAAGTATGATTCAAAGTGATTGAATATACACACCAGACAAGTTAATGGTTGAACAAAGGAAAGATAAGGAAAGAGTAAAACCAACAGTGGTTGAGCCAGAAGTGGTTGATGAGAAGCAAGAAGAAAAGAAGATAGAATCTTTGATGAAGAAGCTTGTGAATTCTTAAGGTTCATAGGACAAAGTGAGTATGCAGAGATAAACCAGCTAATTGCACCCTGGCTAAAATATCTCTTTTGTCACTTATGCTGAATTCAGAGCCTCGTAGGAAGGTACTGTTCAAAATATTGAATGAGGCTCATGTCATTCATGACATCTCTGAGGATAAATATAAAGGGGTTATTGGCAGCATTGTTGCTAATAATCACCTTACTTTTACTAATGATGAAATTTCAGTGGAGGGAGTAGGGCATAATAAATCCTTGCATATACCAATGAAGTGCATGGGTTATATATTGTCAAGAGTTTTGGTCGATGATAGTTTTCATTGAATATAATGCCACGGTCGATACTTGCCAAGTTACCATCTGATGAATCGCACATGAAACCAAGTGTTATGGTGGTTAGAGCTTTTGATGGGTCGCATAGAGAGGTAATTGGGGATATAAGTCTACCTATTCAGATTGGCCCTATTACTTTTGAGGTAGTGTTTCATGTGATGGACATTATACCAGCTTATAGTTGCCTTCTAGGAAGACCTTGGATTCATTGTGCAAGGGTTGTGCCTTCCACACTTCATCAAAAGATGAAATTTATTTATGATGACAAGCTGGTTATCATCGGAGAGGAGGACTTATTGGTTAATAAGCCCTCGTTTACTCCTTATATTGAAGCTGCTGAGGAAGCTATATATCTAGACCTCATTCCCGAGGCTTGAGATTGCCAATACCACTTATGTGAAAGAGGGAAAGGCGGTCGCTAAATCCCAACCATCAAGTACTTCAGTGATGATAGCGAAAGTCATGCTAGAGAATGGTATCAATATGAATGTAGACTGGGAAGAAATGCCCAAGGCTTGAGTCGACTGCCTTACTTGATAGAAAATAAAAATCATTTTGGTTTGGGTTACAAACCTTCAAAGGCAGACAAAATTGTTGGGAAATCGATATACTTAATGTTATCAATAATTAACAACATTTTAAATAATCTGTATTTTTTTATATAAGTCTTGTATATATTTTTTTGGAATGATCATATTCAATTTTCTTATTATTTTACTTGGATTCAAAGTCAAAGTAATAAGAAAAAATTCATTTATATATAATTATCTTTTTCAATTAATATCATTTACATTATATTATTTTTGAAAGAAAAGAATTTCTATTATCACAATCTTAAAAGTACAAAAAATATAATTGTTTTAATTACTTAACTTTAATATATTTTGTGTTTTACAAATACATTTAATACTTTCTTTATTTTTAAAATTTCTAAATTATTTTCGTATTCATCTTTTTCAAAATATCATACTTTTTAGAAAAATACAATTTTTTTCTATAAATATTACAAAACTAAAAGCATAAAAATAAAAATTTCAAACTCCACTCAAACAGTACATCAACTATCAACTGTCAATAAAAATTTAAATATCAAAGAAATGGAAATACTTGCATGTAAATATCAAATTAACCATCAATGCAAAATAAAAAAACGGTTCTCTTCTTCGATATCCGTTTCTCTCTCTTCCCTTCTTCCCTTTTCTTTCTCGCTGCACAATCCCACCATGACTGCATTACTGCACCACAACACCACTCTCCCCCTTCCATCTCCAATAATATATAATATAAAATAACAACAAAAAAAAAAAACAAAAGTATTCAAAAACATTGCTACGTTCCCACAGAAAGCGCCGCCCTTGGAGACACGAAGACCAGAGTACGAGAGTCTGACTCTACCACGGTACAATCACACGCAAAAAACAATTAATTAATAAAAAAACAAACAGAACCGGTAGCCCAAAATCGAGTCATCATACTTTTTAAATCCAATGGCTCACATTGCTCTCGTATAGTACGAAAGTTGTTTCATTAACGTATGCTAGACTCCGTCTTTTATCTGTTGTTGTTTACTTAGGTACGTTTTTTACTTCTTCAATTATGTAACATGGGCATGCATGTTAAATACTAGTACGATGAAGAAATATAATTTAAATTCATTTTTTATTTTTCTTTTCTATTACTTATTATACATGTCACTTTTACCTTTTTATCCTACTATTCCTTCTAAGTCAATAGGTGCAAAATCAAAGATGGTTCGTTGAATCTTATTTACATTTGTTATTTTTACTATTATTAACTACTATATATTAAATATTAAATTAAAGAATAAGGCAGAATGATTTATTTATTGGACTAATTTGTGTTTGATTCTTTTCGTATAAGATTTTATTGTGTTCACATATGGGAAATGATGTTTTTAATGTGATAATAAGTGTTCAATTCCCTATGTGTTAAAAAAAATTGGGCTACCAACAATTACATACCATGAGCGAAATTGGTCTCTAACTTAATGTATTAAGAGACATTTGTGATCTCTTTTTAGGAAAAAAAACAATAAGACTCTTTTAGAGAGGTAAAAACTGTTTACGTGTATCTTTCCATTCACATTATTAAATAATTTTAAATATATTAAAATATTAACTAATGTAATGTTAAATCAATATTCAAACATTTAATCTTTCGATCCGTATTCAAAGATATGCACTATCAAGTGGCATGTCATTCTTACAATCACTTTCTTTCTAAGATTAGTGATAAGCATATTAAGCATCACATAAAATTTTAAAAAATAGTTGAATGAGTCATCTTTCTCTCTCCCACACATTAATTTAAGGGTTTGTTTTAATAAACTTTTTTAGAAACACTTTTAAAAGAAGAAAATAATAATAAGAAAAAATGAAATAATTTTTTTTATAAGCAAAAATAAATTTTCCATTAGTTAATTTTTAGAAGCTTACCAATATAGCTTCTCTAAAAGATGATATAATATTTACATATTAGCTAATGAAAAAATTATTTTAATTTATAGAGAAATTTATTTCATTTTCTTCTTCTTCTAGAAATGGTTCTAAAAAAGCTTACATCCAAAGAGGTCCTAATCCATTTACTTGATCTTTAAACTATTAAATGTGCTAGATATAATTTAGAATTTTAAATTAAATATGGCTTAACTGCTAACCAAAAACATAAATATGCATATTTGCATCCATGTATAATTTTTTATTAACGTATCCAAAACATATTGTATTCTTACTTTTTAAAAAATTGTTATATCCTTATATCCTATTATATCATATTTTTATCTAGACTTCATAGGATGCTATGTATTTACCTGCTCTCTCCATATATATGTGTGTGTCTATGTATGTGACTTTGATGAACCTTTGTTGCATTAACGTTATGTCTTATTCTAATTTCTTTTCGATTTGCAAATATACGTACTCCTCTCTTGTTTCCAATATTAATCAAACATATTGACACACCAAATATAAAAACCTATTGAAGGGGTTAGCCGTGACAAAATGGATAAATTGGATAAATCTTAGTTTGCATCTTAATGAATCAGATCAAAATAATTCATTGATTCATTTTGATTTATTAAAAAAAATTAAAAAAAACTAATCTAATTCGATCTACTAATAAAAATTCAATCCAATCCATTCATTAACACTTTTTTCATGGGATATCCATAAAATCCATTCAAAAAAATAAAAATCTTAATTATTTTTAGTTTAAAAATAATATATTTTAAAAAATCACAATAATTTCTAAAATATAACAGCCATAACAACCATCACCTGAGGTTCGGCGAACCTTGATCGAGGCTAATTTTTGGCCAACATTAGTCGGGATTACTTTTTGGCCAATGTCGACCAAGTATTTTTTTTCACCAACGTCAGTTTGGACTATTTTTCAATCAAGAATATTTTTTGTCGAGGACGACTAGGATTTTTTGGTCAATATCGGTCGATGATATTTTTTTGTGACATCAGCTAAGGGTATTTTTGGTCAATGTTGGCTGAGGCTATTTTTTGGTTGATGTCGGTTAGGGTTTTTTGGCCTATATTGGTTGGGATTTTTTTCCCGATGTTGGCTATGTTTTTTTGGCTGACGTCGGTCAGTGATGTTTTTTGTCGACATCAGTTAGGATTTTTTTTTTTTGTTAACGTCAACTAAGGTTTTTAAACAAACGTTGGTCAGGACTATTTTTTAGCAAGCATTGGTTAGGATTTTTTTATCAACATCAGTCTAGGCAATTTTTTTATCGACGTCAGTAGGTTTTTTTATCGATGTTAGCTAAGGCTACTTTTTACCGATGTTGGCTAGAGTTTTTTGGTTAATGTCAACTGATGATGTATCGACATCGGTCGAAGCTATTTTTTGATCGACGTTAGCTAGGTTTTTTTATCAATGTTTGTCAAGATTATTTTTCGGCCGACATCGGTTAAGGATTTTTTTATGACATTGATCAAGACTTCTTTTTTTTGCTGTGTTGACTAGGTTTTTTCCGGTCGACATTGGCTAGAGCTATTTTTTTATCAATGTCGGCTAGGATTTTTTTCCCAACGCCAATCGATGATGTTTTTTACCTGACATCGACAAGTCATGGCTATTATTTTGCCGACATTGACTAATGGTTTTTTTGCTAATGTTGGTCGGTGATATTTTTCGACTAATGTTGGGCAAAGCATAGCGTTAACTGGCATTAGCTAGTTAGCCAAAAAATATTTTTGCCGACGTCTACCAAAAAAAGATCTTAACCAATGTCAGCAAAAATTAGCCCTAGTTTGCGTCGATTAAAAGACCCTGACCGACATAGGCCATAAAATATTCTCGGCCAATGTCAGTCAAAATACATCATCAGCTGACATCGGCAAAAAAAGCTTTGGACGACACCGGCCAAAAAATAATGCCATCTTGGCCAAAAATAAACTGAAATTACATTGCAGCCCTTTAAATGATGTAACTCATTCGTTTTAGAAAGCAAGTTTGTAGAATACACAAACCATATATTTTTCTTACTGTTGAACCGTAGACTAGTCCATCTGACCTTTCTTTGTTTTTGCATAGACTTCATATGTGTTTCTTTGCTGTGAATGACAAACCAAATCCTAATTTATAGGGTCTCTGTCTGGATCTCCAAACCAGGGTGCTTGATAATGCTTCTCAACATATTTCCTTTTCTACTCAGGTGGATGGTTAAGTGGTATTTTTTGTTGCAATATTCGCTAGTACTTCTTATTCTACTCATCGTCAGTTGTGGGTAGAACTTGTGTCTGTTTAAGCAACTCATCCTGGTCCTTGGTGCTATATCGGGGATTTTAATTGGGGGCTCATGAGAAGAGGGTAGGACGATCACCTTTGTTGGCTTCTTATAACGAATTCAGAGCATGGTATGATAGTTGTGGTTAGGTACATATTCCCACTTTAGGTGTGTATTTTACATGGTCCAATGGCAGAAAGGGTTGCAAGCATGTTTCTCTGAGACTTGATAGAACAGTTTATAATGATGAAGCGTTCAAGTTCTAGAATTCTATAAACCGAAACACTTCAACAAGAGTTAGCTCTGATCATTTCCCTTTTCTTCTAGATCTTCAACATGGTTTAAGATATTTTGTTTCTCCTTTCAAATTCCATAAGATGTGGATAGAGAAACCAGATTGTAGAAGATTAATCTCAGAGGTTTGGAAGAAGCGTTTCTATGTTTGTCTTATGTTTATCCTAGGACAAAAATTAAAAGCCCTCAAGAAGGAAGAGACAACGACCAAACCGCCACAAATTTAAAAAAAATTAACCAAAATGCCACAGCAAGAAAAGTAAATACGAAACTGCCACGCGGCATAATTCGCTGGCACTGGTAGCGAATTAGGTAGCTGACGTGGCGGCAATGTAGTGGGCCCTCCAGCGAATTACGTGGTCAATATGTCAGTGAAGTGCCAGAAATGTAGGGACACGTGGCACGTTGTGGGTAATTCGCTGTCCCTCCCAGCGAATTACATGTAACGGCCAGCACCATTGATGGGCAGTTACAGACACATGGCAGAACATGGCGTAATTTGCTGCAGGCCCCAACGAATTAAGCCACGTGGTCCCCCTATATAAATCCCCCTCCTCCTTTCTTTTTCACACATTCCCTCTATCCTTTTCATTCAAAATTTTTTGAAGGTGCTGTCTCTGTGGTTCTGTGACTGCTTTTTTTTTTTTCATTACAAGTAAGTTGTATTTTTTTATTAAATATTTTTTTGTGTAATTAATTTTAATATTTATTTTAGTAAAATATAGGTATTAGGTTTGAAACATTAGGTTAGAAGATATATTGTTATGAGGTTTGAAATATTAGGTTAGAGGGCATATGGTTATCAGGTTTGAAACATTAAGTTAGAAGATGAGTAGTTAAAAATTAGGAGTGACAATTTTTAGGATAGATGATCATTTTTTTAAACATTAGGTTAGAGAATATATGGTTATCAAGTTTTAAACATTAGGTTAGATGATGAATAGTTAAAAATTAGGATTGATAATTTATAGGATAGATGATCATTTTTTTGTGATTTTAAAATTGTTGTATGTCATATATATAATATTGTAAAAAAAAATTTGTAAATAAATTTAATGTATTTGTTGTAGTAATATATATCTGTTATGTTTGAAACATTAGGTTAGAGGATTAGTAGTTAATAAATAGGATTGTTAATTTATAGGATAGACGTATTTTTTTTTTTGATGATTTAGTTGTTGTAAATGATATGTCTTTTTTTGTATTATTTTTTGTTTTCTAAATTATTTGAATGTATTTTTTAGTAGTATATT
>PYAF01005066.1:352493-366025 GCA_007407185.1 Glycine tomentella | reverse complement strand
TCTAGTAGTATGTATGCATTATTTATTATTATATATTTTATTTTTCATTATTTAATTTTTATAATTATTTATTATAATTAATATACATATTTTTGTACAATTTTGAGAATTTGTTATAATATATATAAATTTTTAACAATATATAATTTAAATTAGTTATTAATAGGATAGCCAAAATATTTATTTTGTGATTTTATAGTTATTGTAAATGATATGTATATTTTTGTAATTTTTTATAACTTATTTTTATGTAATTCTTTTAGTAGAATGTACGTATTATTTATTATTGTATTATTTATTATTATATATTTTATTTTTCATTATTTAATTTTTATAATTTTTTATTATAATAAATATACATATTTTTGTACAATTTTGAAAATTTGTTATAATATATATAAATTTTTATTAATTTTTTTTTGAAATAGGATTTAGTTTTTAAACGATGGATCACCATGAGGATATGCGAGCACCCCTGTCGACTGAGGGTGCAATGAGCGTCATTGACCCTGGGCCAGCTGTTCGCACTTTGCTGACGTTACAGGACAGACACGTTTCCACTACTGTGTGGAATTCGCAGGAGGATGCGGAAGCGCGAGATCATGTGCTGAATGTTCGACATGCTGCCACACATGATCATCAGGAGATACCCGAGGACATACACCCATGGCTTATGCAGGTGGATTTTTACCACGTTGCGCCTTTGCACAACCATGAGGTAATGACGGTGTATATTATATAATGGTGTTACAATAATGTTATAACGTATATGTAACTTAGGTAGGATGTAATATTTCAGATCGATCATCATCTTGTGTCAGCACTTGTTGAGCGTTGACGACCTGAGACACAGACGTTCCATATGACGATGGGTGAGGTGACCATCACCCTAGAGGATGTACATCATCTGTTGGGCCTGCCAACTGATGGTGAGGTGGTCTCAGGACGCCATGGATGACACTAGTTTCTTGAGATGGTTGGTGAACTATTAGGGGTGCAGCCGACTGCGGGTCGCGATTTACATGGAGGTTTGTTGGGCCTGCACTATTTGCAAGAGCAGTTCGAAGATTATACCGTCCATTTAGCCACGGAAGTCAGATGCGTTAGATACACCCGCACCCTCATATTGCGGATATTAGGCGGATGTTTTTTGTCGACACCGCCTCCAGCTTTGTGCCGGCTCGTTATTTACTTTTTCTTGACGACTTCAAGCGCACCGGTACATTTAGTTGGGGCTCAGCTGTTCTTGCATCCCTGTATAGGGAGTTATGCAATGCCACACATGCATCCCGTCATGAGATGGGGGGATGTGCACTGCTGCTGCAGTTATGGGCTTGGACTAGATTCTCATCCATCTCTCCGCCCCTTCCGACGATTAGCGATGCAGACGTAATCCAACGTGAGATTTACAGCAACAGGTAGTGCAATTTTTGGTTGGTAATAAATAATGGGGAGTTTATGTTGTTGTTTCTAATAGTTTGTTTGTTTTAGGTTTAAAGTGTACCAGACGCGCCAGACCAGATATACCCATATATGCAGATATCGACATTACATGGATGTCATGCGTAGGAGAGACATTCGATGGAGGCCGTATGATATTGTTGACTCAGTTCATCCACCAGATGTGGACATGGCGAGACCCTGGTTGGTCGTTTGTCCATTGATTTGTTACCAGATAGTAGTATATCAGCAGCCCAACCGTGTTTTGCGACAGTTTGGGTTTGACTAGTCAATCCCAGATGAGCCGATTAATTGTAGCGAGCTGCTTACCATCACTATTATCGGCAAGACCGAAGTTGATTGGCGGCAGCGACATGCATTTTACATTGCACAGTGGGTAGACAGGGATGCGCTTGTGTTGCAGAATGTCACTCCTATGAGGCGCGATGGTTATTTATCTGTGAACAGTTAGTATGTGCAGTGGTACTACTCTGTCACACGACGCTGGATGACTCGCCGAGCTGCTGTTAATGAACATGTGGTTAGTATGTTTTAATTTATGATTTTGTATCGTAATGTAATTGTTATTTAGTTTATGTTTTGCGCACAAACTAATTTCTTATTTTCAGACTGATCGTGTTGAGACAATTGTGCATATGGCGTCGTCGGAGTCACAGGATCAGGGAGCATTCGACATACGCCAGGTGTACGATGAGGTTGTTCTTCTCCTGTTGTTCACCGTCAGACTGCGGCTCCGCCACTGGTGGTGCGTACTAATCGTCGCGCTTGTTTTGAGGGTTTACCCCTCCACCAAGCGACCCCTACTGTTGCTGACAGACCTGTCATTGTACCTGTGATGCCTCTTCGTCCACCAGGGATATTCTACGCACCAGGTTACCCATCCGGACCATCACAGTAGTACTTCTGGCCCCCCACAGTTTCCAGTTGGCTCCTCTAGCAGCACACCAGACCCATTCCCTCCTTCTCAGTACCCCTCGTGGTTTACATTTCCCTCATATCCCATGTACGGAGCTGGGCCTAGTTCGCTGGTGTGGGTAATGTGCATGTATAACGTTGCTTACCTAACTTCTGCAACTGTTTCTTCAACATCATATTCTTGCACCTGTGATTGAAGTTGCTCGCCAAGTGCCGAATGCAAAAAACATGGTATGCCCTCGGTGGTTGCCATCTGAGTTGTTCATTGTTGACCGCCGCGAGAATTCCCGCCTGTCGATCGGAAATCAAACATATTCCATTTTTCTGCGTAACATGAATATGGACTAGTGCCAAAAACCACGACCAGTTGTCAATATTCTCCGCGAAGACAATCGCAAATGCAATTGGAAGGACGTAATTGTTGGCATCAACTGATGTTGCAATCAACAACGTGCCACGATATTTCCCATACATATGAAATTAGAGTCAAGTTGCTTGTGATCTTAAGACAGATTATGAGTAACACACGTGTGTTGGTTGTTCCATATGCCTACAATCAATTTCGTGCTACCCTTTTTTTGGTATGCCCTCATCCTCCACACACAACCCTCATTATGATTCTTACAAACTATTATAAGCCTTTTCGTATCACTTTTTGCAACTATGGTTGTGCAATCCTGACCATGCAATAATGCTTTATTGCCATTTGCACATTAATCTTGCTTGGAAACACCTGACCCTTATATAACTCTTAACCCATCTCCCAATTAGGTACTTGCGCATGCCTAATGTTATACCAAAATGCTACATTGGCCTCTGCTGTATAATCACACATTAAACACATTGTTATGTTAAACATGCAAACATTTTAACACTACTAATTAGCAGACAGTTTTGCATGCATACCTGGAACTAGAAAGCGGACCTTGCATTTCGACAATGCCCGGAGAAGGCATAGCAAAATCACGATCGAAAATCACCGTCTACATCTGTATCTGATGAGTCAATATCTGGAACAACACCTTCATCAACCTCTTCTTCGGAATTGTCCATGGGAATATCTGTCTGCTCGCCAGGCACTGTTTCTGCATCTTCTTCCTCAAATTCTTGTGTTGGTTGCGTTGCTGGAGGTGGTGACAATGATACATCTCTATCTTCATAATTCACCATCGGCTCAACGTTAAGGTCAATTGAACGAACGTTTCGTACAACATTACGACTGCTTGACTGTCCACCGCAATTCACTTCAGCATACAACTCTATAAATCTCGGATCTCCTCCGTCGAATACGCATGCGTCTGTAACTAAGGATAGATCGTCATCATCTACAGTATCCACACTAACCCATTGCACCGGGTTGCCGAATGCACATCAAGCACTCAATCAAGATACAGACTGACCCGTTGTAATCTCAGCTTCTTATATATGATTTTCATCAAATCATCATAGCTGCACCCGGGAGGCATACGAAACATTTTGCTTTCTCCTTCAAATACTTGACCATTCGGTCCAATATTTTTCTCCCATTATAGTATACAATGGTGATCAAACCATTTCTACTAGCACTCATCTTGCAAAAGCTTTCAAAAATATATAGACTGAGCAAATTTTTCTCAAAATGTCTCATGGGATAAAAATGGTGGGGGTGGGTTTAAATAAGGGGGTGTGGCAGTAATTCGCTGGGTTGGGTAGCAAATTAGGGCACCTAGTTCGATGGCCCTAACAGCGAATTACATTAAAGCTGCCACGTGCACGTAATACGCTAGAGGATGCAGCGACTTATGACACGTAATTCGCTGGGAGCAGTAGCAAATTTGTCACAGCCACGTGTCCCTGCAATTCCTGGCACTTCACTGACATGTTGACCACGTAATTCGCTGGAGGGGTTAGCGAATTACGTGGCCACTATAATGCCACCACGTCAGCCAACATAAATCGCTACCAGTGCCAACGATTTATGCCGCGTGGCAGTCTGGTATTTGTTTTCCCTGGCGTGGCATTTGGGTATATTTTTTTTTTTTTCAAAATATGGCAGTTTGGTCGTTGTCTTCAAGAAGGAATTAAGACCTTGGAACAAGTTGGTGTTTGGTGATGTAAACCAACGTGTGCAGGTTGCTAATGCCAAGGTTGATGAAATTCAAAAAATCTAGGTACAAGGTTTCTTGGATGAGTTTTAGCATTTGGAAACCAATGCTCAGATTGAGCTTCAACAGGCTTTGATAGTTCAATAATCCTTCTGGAAAGGTAAATCCAATGTTCAATGGCTGACAGAAATACTTCTTTTTTCACTGTTTGACTGAGACGTGCTACTCAGAATATGAACACTTTAAAGGATGGGATTCTCCTAAAAGTCACTCTCTCTATTCCCTACTTTCTTTTCCTTTATTTTTAAATTGTTTATCACTGATAGCTCATCTCAATTCTTTTTTTTAGGTCCCTCATCTCAATTTTCAACATCCTTTTTTCACAATTGACACGTTCATACATCTAATTTTATATTGTACTTTCAGTTTTTCATTTTTAAGAAGATAGAAGTTAGCTCAAGCTAGCCCTAACTAGGTTAACTTTTATTTTTACTCTTGTCTTTCTTATTTTGAGGTTTTTGCAACGTTTGCTGAAATGTTTGTTTTTCTTTTTCTTTCAGGTGTTTTTTTTTCTTTTTTTAAGATATTTTTGTTTATTTGTGTTTATTAACTTTTCAATTAAAAACTAATGATTTTTATTAAAATATTTTTTCTCAATTTTTTTTAATTTTAAAAAAGCATCACTTTAAGATTCAACCTTTAGCCTAAAAATATATTGGGCCGACCCAGCAGAATATAATAGTATCATGGGTTTTTCTTCTTGCACCCAGCAAAACTCAAATACACCATTCATTTTTGTCTTTAATTCCAAGATTGCCCTTTTGTACTTCTTCATCTTCCTTCCTTCCATTTTCAACTTCTTCTTACACCATTCAGTTTCTTCTTCTTACTTTGCTAAGCTCATCCTTCCGTTGGCTCATGGTAGTTTGTTACCTGCATTGATTTCGTCGTCATCGTTGTGGGTGTTGCAGTGGCAACGGTGGTCCAAAGATAAGTTTTTTATATTTGCGAAATACCAATCCATATGGACCATACAGATTAGCAATCCATATGGCTTATACAAATTGGTATTTCGCAGATGTAAAAAACTTACCTCCAGACCATTGTTGCCACCGGGCCTTACAAATTGACAATTTGTATGGCCTATACAGATTGAGATAGAGTATGGGTTTAACACAATAAAAAAAACACACAGCGGCGAGGGTAGAGCAGTACTCACAGCAGCAATAGCAGTACATTGAGATGAAGGAGGGATTGATGATAAGATTGAAGAGGATAGGAGGAGAAATTCGTAGTGACGCAGTGCAATGGTGTGAAACTATAAGTTAATGGTGTGAAAGGAGAAATAAATTGGTAATCCATATTTGAGATTTTAAATGAAGAGTAATTTTGATTTTTGACTCTTTTTGATGGGTGTATTTAAGATTTATTGGGTGCAGGAAGATAAACCCTAATATCATGTAGCGGTCGTTACGCATAGCACCAGTTAAATGTTTTGTCTTTTTTTGAGAGGAAGCCCAAGTTAAATGTTAGTAGTAGTAAATTAATATTTTTAAATGTGACCTTTCATAACTGTATACGATTGTTAAGTCACCTATGGTCTTCTTGCTTAGTCAAATATAAGTCTTTCACGATAACAAAGAGAGGAAAGAAGAGAAAAATAATATTTTAAAAATAATTTATGAATAAATTAGATAGTGATATATAAAAAATATCAATAAATAAATTGAGTCATTTTTATTAAATAATATATAAATAATTTAATAAATTAATATATTATTTTCAAGAGAAAATTTTATTAATTCTCTCTAAATTTTTTTGAAATCGTATGTGTAAGTATATTATTTTTTTAAACGATTAAAGAAAGTTAGTGTAAAAGAATTAAAAAAGAAGAGGAGTATCAAAGGAAATTTTAAGAAAACTCAAAATAATTTAAGTTGTTTTTTTATTGTAAAGAAAAATTGAGTTGAATTGGATTTTAATACTCATTTTAAAACCTAAAAAGAGTCATTACCAAATAAAATAATAACCCAATGTATTCTACTTTTAATTTGTTCATTATAATCAAAATAAAAAATTGTCCAATCCAATACTAGAGGATAGTATTTATTTTATTTTTATTAGTAAGTAGGAAGGTAGGAATTAGAACTGTGTTTAACTACTAATTATGGTTGTTTTACTTATCCCTATTGTTTTTCATTCTTGGTAGAAAAAGATAAAGAGTTTTGCATCACAATTTTTAATATACTAATAGTACTCTATTTAATTTTTATTTGGGTGTAATAGAAGTCATTAAATAAAAGGTGGCTGCAATTAAATTTTGATATAAAGTTTGAACAGATTTCAATAGGTAGTACATATAAAAATCAAAGAGACTGGATTGCTTACATTTTCCTTTTCCCCCCTTTACACAGCTTCAATGACCTTATCTTATCCCTACCCGCCACGACACTTGCGACCTCTCTTGAATGTCAATGAATGAATGTAGGTATAAAACAAACCAACAGCTTCACAATCTTTCTTGCACGCACGCCATTGGTGATCACTTCCCATAGCTTTTAGAAACCATCCAATCCAATGGCAGAGAACAAAAACAACCACCATTTCGGAACCGCCATCAGAAGGCTAGCCTCTGTGACCAACCACCTCACTTCTTCTTCTCACAACGCACCCGGCGAACTCGCCTTGTGCCGCACTTCCGGTAGGAGCGACAGCTTCCACCGTGTCCACGGCCACGTCCCCTCCCACGACGTCGTTTGGAGGATCATAGCCTCCGACCACGACAATTCCGGCAAAGACTTCACTGACATTGTCTACGAGAAGGCCGTCGGGGAAGGAATAGCCAAGGTTCACTTTCTCAATTCTCTTTTCTTTTTCTTTTTGTCACCATAATACCAGTATCAAGTACTATTTAAGGACTTCGCTCATAATTAATCTTTGTTGAAAAATTTGACTGTTTTTATTTTTATTTTTATATAACCACCGTAATTGGAAAGCTTTCTACGATCCTTTTGGCCAGCCATAGAACTAATCTTAGAACTAGTCACCCGTTGTCTCTTTTTTCAACCATGGTTTTTCAGTTATAGTTGTTTTTGTTTTTTTTATTATTCAAAATATTAAGATACACTGTTCTGTGTTGTTGTGGTGCAGATAAGTATTAATAGGCCAGAGAGAAGGAATGCGTTCCGCCCCCACACGGTGAAGGAGCTTATGCGTGCTTTCACTGATGCCAGGGAAGATAGCTCTATTGGGGTCATCATTCTCACTGGCAAGGTACTTGTGCAGTTTTGTCAAAAACAATTATTATTATTATTATTATTATTATTATTATTATTATTATTATTATTATTATTATTATTATTATTATTATTATTATTTCTTGGAAATTCTTTAAAAATACCATTTTGGGCAGCTTGTTATGTGTTTGATTAGAATTAGTGTAAGTTTAATTGCATTTAACTGAGTAGACTTACTCTGATCATTCAATTATTGGAATCTAATTGAAGATTGTTTGAATTTTGTAATAATCATTTTAAATCTCATATTCAAGGTATTTTTAATTGATTAATTGTTAAATTTTTTAGAGAAAGTTACATTATCATTTCCTAAAGTTTCTTGAGGACGAAAGGGAATTGGGATTGATGTATATTGTGTTGGGTATATTCTCGAACAGTTGGAGGGTCATATATTAAAGACACTTTGGTGAGATAAGGCTGAAACTGTACTCTGCAGTATAATAGTGTGTCATGGTGATCTTAATATATGTTTTATTTCCTTATGTTTTGATTTGGCTTGCAAGGTTCGCATCTCTTTGGCTTCATGGGTGGATTTAGAGCTGCTCGTTGATTTGTGTCATGGGTGCAATTGTTAGGGTGGGATGATTCAATTGTGGTTTATGTGCTACTGGATAGTAGGCACTCCTTTTGTACTTCATTATGTGTCAGACTAAAGATACCTTATGTTTAGTTTGTTTCTTAATAATATTCAGTTTTGGCTTTTGAAAAAAAGTATAATGATTATAGGTCGGTGTAATATATTTCTTAATCATGTTGCTTCCAGTTCCTCTGGAAAAATTTGTTTGACCATGCTGTTGTCAATTTGGTACAACTGAACCCCATGAATCCAAATATGCAATGTTCACATTTTTTGTGCAAACCAGTGTGGAATTGATGCTGATAACATATTGATGTTGCAGGGAACCGAGGCATTTTGTAGTGGTGGTGACCAGGCTTTGAGGACTGCCGATGGCTATTTTGATAATGGAAGTTTCAGTAGCCTCAATGTGTTAGACTTGCAGGTATTAATTGATTTCAGATTTTTCTAATTTGGTGAATAGAATTATAGAAGTGAACCCCATTACTTGAATTAAAGGTTTTGAGGGATTCATCTCAATGGACCGTGAATCTTCAAGTTCTCAAGTGATTGTGTTGTTTCCATGATTTGTAATGGGATAGTTGTTAATGCTTGTTATTGGAAAAAACCATGCCCCTTTCTTACTCTACTTTTTATTCATTCTCTCCTCCTTTTGCAGGTGCAGATACGCCGCCTCCCTAAACCAGTGGTTGCAATGGTACTCGCTGTACCTTTTTTAACCTTTGTTCTTAGGATCGATATGATATGCTAAAAGATAAGGGACATGGCAGGATTAAAAAAAGTGCATTCTGTTTGATTTTTAAAGTAGTATTAGTATTGGACAAAAACAACTCGAGGGACACTACAAAACCATAACTTTATTACTCATTAAATCCACAGCAGAAAAGTAAAAATAACACCAATAACCCTCTCCCTTTCATTTTCCTAACTCTTTTGCATGCAAAACAAATAATGCCCAGCGAAAATAGTATTTCAGTAAATTTTACTCGTGGGTAATATAACATGCATTTCAATTTTTGGAAAATTGGAAAATTTAATAAACTCCCCTGCTCCTTATTTCAACATCTACAACTCTAGGACTAGGCCACAAAATTCCAATCAATAATGATACCATGTTTTTTTTGGTTCTTTCCTATTCTTGTTATATGCAAACTATTTTTCTAACGTTAAAACAGGTAGCAGGTTATGCTGTTGGAGGAGGGCATGTATTACATATGGTCTGTGATCTAACTATTGCATCAGATAATGCTATCTTTGGCCAAACTGGTCCCAAGGTTCTTCAACCCTTTTCCTTTTCATACAAAACTCATACTAATCAAAATTATATTGCTCTCACTCTCCCTCTTTTGTAATTCCTTCTGTCTTTGTACCTATGGAAGGTAGGAAGCTTTGATGCTGGTTTTGGAAGTTCTATCATGTCTCGTTTGGTAAGAATCAAATACTGCTTATTTTGCTAATAATTCACTCCAGTATTATTCTATTCTAGGTGGTGATGGATTTTGTTTGCTGATATTTTCAATCCCAAGATAAAAACCAACTTTATTTATACAGGTAGGTCCAAAAAAAGCACGTGAAATGTGGTTTCTCACCAGGTTCTATGATGCTGTTGAAGCAGAGAAACTGGGCCTTGTCAACACTGTTGTACCAGTAAGTTCTTTTCCGTGTGAAGAATTCTTGACACTAATTCTAATTTCTCCTTGTGTTGAAAACAATATAAAATATTTCTTCACTATTTAAGTATTTATATACAAATTGGAAAAGTAATTAAAAAACTGTCAACGAATCACTTAAGAAATAGGAGCTACTTAAAGCAAATAGCAGAAACACATTCTCCAACATCAACCTCGTACTTACAGTGAATGCTATGTTTTGGTTTGGTCTAGCTTGAGAATTTGGAGAAAGAAACGATAAAATGGTGTCGGGAGATACTGAGGAACAGTCCAACTGCTATTCGGGTGCTCAAGTCAGCTCTTAATGCAGTGGATGATGGCCATTCTGGACTTCAGGTAAATCATGATTCATGATTTCATTTCATCTATCAATATTCTGTGCTAAATAATATATAATTTCTGAACAAGATAATTATTTATAGTGAATGTACCAATGTTTTGTGATGGTATATACCCGTTTCTTGGTGCATCTGCTTGGATACTTAATTTGTATTTCTGTAACCTAATTTAAAGGAAATTGGTGGAAATGCAACACTGATATACTATGGCACTGAGGAAGCTAAAGAGGGGAAGACTGCATATATGCAACGTAGACGCCCTGATTTTTCTAAGTTCAATCGGCGACCTTAAATATGTCAATTGTTGCTATCAATTTGTGACATGGATCAAGGCTCTGTCCAATATATATATAGAGCAGAAAGTTGATTTGGCACCTGCATGTTTACTCTTGTCATTTATTTATTCGTTTCAAATGTATTTTTGAGGCTGGTGGTAAAATAAACAGATTTCTTATATTTAACTATTTTGTCTTGTTTCTTAAAAAGATAGTCAATTTCTATAAATAAGACCATAAAATATACATTTCTATTTATTTTCTCAAAACTTCAACTTCTGAAATTCAGTCTCTCATCCACCTGTCAAAACTAACTCCAACTCTGCTACAACTTTAGACAGCAGAAAACTAACGCATACTAAAAGTCCAATGCCTTCACAGATTCAATAATCAGTCCAGTTTTAATCACAATGCTTAAAGGTTTCTCAACACAATTAGAATTTAGTTTTCCTAATCACAAAATATAATTGATTTTTTTTTTGTTGAATTGAAAATAGGTGTTCTAATTACTTTGCTGAGAAGTTTAGGCCGAAAGTAAAAATATTACAATTGAGAATTAGTTTGAATTTTTTCCTTTTGATGGAATACATTGTCACAAGAAATGAAAAACCTTGGAGCTTTAGTATTCACTTGTTTTAGATTTTAACAATTGATTTTGATAAAGTTAATTTTAAACTGTTAAACGAGAACAGAATGTATGTTCAAATGCATCTATCCTAAATTTTAAATTAAGAAATGTATTTTTTTTAAAGAAATGTACACTATATTGTTGGGAGCATATTTGTGGAATTGAGGATACTCAAGTGCTTTGACAAGTATAAAGTTGAGCATACAAGAAAATTTTGATAACCGTTGACCTATATGGATTTAATAATAATTAAATTAATAAAATCTTGTTTGATTTAGTCGCAAACCAACAGAAATTAATTGGTCTATGAAATATCTTAAAAAAAAATTGGTCTATGAAAACCTACAGGTTACATGACCTATATGCATTTCTCTTTGTATAATCATGCTTTTTATTTTTTTCCCATAAAAATTGAAGAAAAATATCGAAAGATTTACATTAATTTATTCAACTTAATAAGCTTTTGTATTCAAAGTCATTTTTTAGGACCAATTTTTCAATATAAACTTTTTTCAAACTTTTTTCTAATTTTAAATAAAGCTTCATTTTACGATGAAGGATTTTATATAACGTTAAGTACTCTTGCTTTTTTTTCCCAATAAAATTTAGTCATTTCTTATTTGATAGATTGTGATTTGTGAGTACATGAAATTGTCAATATCTAAATATAATATTAGGAGAAATTTTAGTAACAGATTCTCTTTTATTTGTATAAATTTATTGAAAATGATATAAAAATTTTCCCCACATCCATATCTATTTATATTATATATAAAAATTCTTTTTTATATAGTTTTCATTCAAAATCTTCTTAATCTATCCTATGCAATCTTCATTTTTCTACTCAAACCTCCATATTAATTGCATTCACTCCATATGAATTTCATTCATGTTAACTATTCTTCTACCCATCATGTTGATAACATCTTCATTCTCTCACTCCTTTGTATCTTCCGTCTTGACCTCTGTCGCAATGTAACTGGCCACGATGGGACGACGATGAAATAAAAAAAAGAGTCTTCTTAAAAAGGAAAACTTGAGGGGGGAGTCGCCACCAACGTTTATTTAAGGAAAACGTCGGAAAAAACCAAAGAGACAAAGCATGGTCTACAATTTGATAGAAAAAGAGTTCATGAGTCATTTACGCATGGGGAAGGTGTTAGCACACTATGCGTCCATCATGAAGACGATAACCTTTAATCGAGTGTGTTAAAAATAAAGTGATTTTTAAATGATTTGTCTTCCCTTTAGAACATGGCTTATGTTTGTTTTATTTTTGTTTATTCAGAAAAAGAAATAAAATTTTTATTTTTAGAAAAGATAAGGTTTAAATTTTTTTTTTGTTTTTTAGGTCGACAAGGGGTTTGCCCTCGCTCCTACGTATCCCTAAGTTCAATGAGGAAATTAGATTTACGTAGTTCTTTAGTAGAAAACAACTTGTGTGTTGGGTAATTTTATCTCTTTTTTTTTTTGAAAGATTTGTTTTAATTGCATGAAAAAGATTCGTTAAGGCTTTGGACCTTGAAACGACATTGGATTTAAAGAAAAAGCAAAGAGAATCACTTAAGGCATTGGACCTTGAAGTGTGGAAAATAAGGAACACTCACACTTAACCAAGAGGGGGGTGAATTGGTTAACCTTGGTAATTTAAAAATTTCTTTGATGAAAACAGAGTTTTCCAAAATAAAATCAGAGTTTAATTGCCCTTAGGATCTTTATCACAAAACCAATTGAAAAACTTTATCCAAGATCAATCCAAAACTTGTTATGCCACAAGAATAGACTTACAAAACAGATTTCACACCAAGAATGATCAAAAGCACAGAATATAAATCAAGACAAAAGATTTATACTGGTTCACCTCAAAATATGAGGCTACATCCAGTTTCTTTTACTCAACACTAGAGTAGAGTTCCACTATTGCAAATATTCTTCTTACAATCAATTACAAACTTCTCTCCTTCAACCCTAGAAGAAGTTTAGAGATCTAAAACCTTATTAGATCCTTAGAAGCAACACCTACACTAAGAACACTACTCAGCTGTCCTTGGAGAAATCATATCTCCACTTGCAAGAAATCCTAATTTATAATAGACCAAAACTTACAAGAATTCAAATAACAGTTTACATCAACAAAGACAAGGAAAGATATCACCTGATAATCCAAGAATGAATGCAAAGTGAATGAAACTCAGGTTGATTAACTGATTACACAGCCATATGCAGTTCTTTCCTTATGCTTTGAATGAATGATGATACTTCACCTTCTTGAATCAAATACCCATAAG
>PYAF01005066.1:322527-349138 GCA_007407185.1 Glycine tomentella | reverse complement strand
ACACTAGAGTAGAGTTCCACTATTGTAAAAATATCCTTACAAGCAAATTTACAAGCCTCTCTTCATCAACCCTAGATGAAGTTCAGAGATCCAAAACCCTATTAGATCCTTAGAGACCAAAACCCACACTGAGAACACTACTCAGCTATCTTTTAGAGAAACACTATCTCACACTTGCAAGAAACTCAATTACAATAGAATAATCCTCACAAATATTCAAAGAACAATTTACACCATCAAAGAATAAGGAAAGCTATCACCTGATAATCCAAGAATGAATGCACAATGAATGATTCTCAGGTTGAAAGACAGATTACAATCACATATGCAGTCCTTTCCTTATGCTTTGAATGAATGAAGCTTCACCTTCTTGAATCAAAAACCCATATGAGATTTTGTGAAGCTAAGTATGTTTAGAACTTAGAGAAACTCACTAATGAAAGCTCAGAATGTTTATGAAAGCCCAGAATTCGAAAAATCAAAAGTTACAAACTTCAGAGAAGTGAGTTCTATTTATAACAGACTTTTAACTGAAAATAATCGATTAAACACGCTCCTGTAAACGATTATTTACCATTTGTAATCGATTAAATCAAGACAGTAATCGATTAAAATGCTCCTAATAATTTCTGGGTTTGGACTATGAACAATATAATCGATTATTCCGTGAAGTAATCGATTAAACCAATCATTCATATTTTCCTAAATGAGCTTAGTAATCGATTAATACGATATGTAATCGATTAAGACAGTGAGCTATGTTTTTTTCTAAGTCTATATGCATAGGCTTGTAATCGATTACCAACTCTATGTAATCGATTAAGACAGAGAGTTCCATTTTTCATAAAAAGCCTTAGTAATCGATTAAACCGATATGTAATCAATTACAATGATCATGATTTGTTTTCTAAAGGCACGAAGAACAAAATAATCGATTTCAGTATATGTGTAATCGATTAATTCAGTAAAACTTTGTTTTTCCAAAAACTTAACCTTTTAAATGCCTTAGTTATATACTGCCTTTGATTAAACCTTTTAATCTAATGATCCTCAATGAATGATTAATGCATGATGTGCACAATTGGATTATCAGATCATATACTTCCTTTTACAATTAATCAAATTGGTCTTCAATGCTTTTCATGGAACTTTGCCTTTGAGCATGTTGAAAGCACAAAACTTTTGAGCCTTTGATTCTTGTTCATTGATGCTTGGCTTCACTTGAATCAACACTCGGGATTCGTGCTTGTCTGCGTCAAAAATAAATTTAATTGTTCCTTCCTTTGTGCTTTTATACTGCTTCCACTTGACTTAATGGGCTCTCAAAGAGCCTATTAAGTCCCTTTGGAGCTCTTTTCTTTTCTTTTTTTTTTAACTATTCTATTTTTCTTTTTCTTTTTTTTAACTATTGTATTTTTCTTTTCTTTTTTTATTTCTTTTGGTACCTTGACAAAATTACGGTATGACAACCTCCATTTTAATTGCATTCACTCTATATTAATTTCATTTATGTTAACTATTTTCCTACCCATCATGTGGATAATCTCTTCATTCTTTGTCTACTTGTTTATCTCAATAAGGGTCCATGGTTTTGACTATTTTTTTTTGGATCCAGACTTTGTTTTTCATACTCAAGTATTTCTTCGTGTTAAAGTTTAGTTATATTGATTTTTTTAAAATCATTTTTTTGTCATGTGATATGATACATTCATGAATTTTATTTGTTTTTTATTTTAATAATCAGAGGAAGATTATCTTTATTATAATGATAACAAAGAATTTATCAAAAATTTAAAATGACATACTTTTCATTGTGAAATCTGTCCTGAATATGTAAGATCATACGTATTTCTTTTCTTTTATTTGTTAGATTTATGGTAATTTATACATGTGTTTTATACTAATTTCAGTGCAGGATAAGATCAAGTTGTCAAATTTATTTGTTTTGCATTTTTAATGAAATTCAATGCAGTGTAGATTTGGAGGATCCTTATAAAAATGTGTTTGAGGTTAAAGTCAAGAGGGAAAAAAAGTTTACTTGACAAAAGGCACTGAAAGAATTTAACATTTTTGTGATATCTTGGAAGATGGTTGGTTGATCTTTCTATATATTAATGAAAAAACTTTCATATTACATGTTAAAGATGAAGGATTCCATAGAATTTGCGGAAGCATATTGGATCTAGTACATTTGAATGTTATAAGATCATCCCTGTCTTTCTAATCAAAAGGAGATAATTACATCTTGAAGCATGAATGCAATATCCTCCTTTTTCTTTGGTGAGTCCTCTCTTAGCCTCCTCAATCGACTACGAATGACAAATCTTTCATACTATTCTCGAATAAGGGAGAGGGAAAATGTGTAGGCACTTTTCTATTTCAGAGAGATGATGACAATTGTGGTATTTGTTTAAAGCAAATAAGATTATTATATAAGAGACTAAGAAACATTAACCTAGGTTTCTTGGGCTCTTGTCATACACTTAAGCCCAATAGTTTTTGTATAAAGAGCATTCCCAACAATCTCTCACTTGATCTTGAGTACAAACTTAAGCTTAAAGCCCAAAACCATGTAACTCACTTTTCATCATCAACTGAAAATGTCTCACCCTTTTTTTCAAGCTAGTACGGGGATCCATCATCTATTATTAATCAAGGCTCATTATAATCAATAAATGATTATATAATTTGGTGTTATTCCACTAAAAGCCCGAAGTTGAACTCCAAGATCAATAATAATAACACATATATAACTCGAATATGCATCGCCCCTTGGTAACATGTCAATAATTGATTGATTAGTTTTCTGTTACTCAATCAATTATTTATTCCCTTGAATTTGATAGTTTCTCTAATGGATTACATGCGCTGGCCAGTGTCTTTAATGCCCAAGTACCGAAACATATTAAGAGGACATATCCTACAAATTCCATGTTGTTTATCTCATAAATACCAATAATAAAATAATTTTCCTCCCTTACCGAGTTATTGACCGTCAATTGGTTGGGCCTCATCCATTGGTAAATCAAAGAATGAAAATTATTCAATTACCTATTTATAATAAACTCAGGATTAAGAGTAATCACATCACTATGGTTAGCTAGAGATTCGATATTTATGATAGAAAAATAACCTTAATCAAATCTCTCTTTGACCCTTTCAATGCGAACATTCATTCACACCAATATTTTACAATGGTTCGGACAAGACCATTTCATAAAATATTGTAGCCTAAATAAAGCGCCCAACTTTATTTAACAGTTGTGAACCCATTCATCAATTGTTATAACCTATGATCATGTCCTCCATGAACGTATCCATATGATCTTATACTCTACAATTGATCTAGACCTTGGTGTTTGTAAATTTTGTGTGCATACCATAAATAAATAATACCTCATTTATAACTTTCAAAAAAAAAAAAAATACAATGTCATGATGTCTTGCTCAAATAGCACAAAATAAACAAAGTGGAAATTCAATCTCCTAAAGCTATATCAAGTCCAGAATCTTCTTAAGACCCATAGATGTAACATGCCTCTCGAACTTACGTTCAGGAAAACTCTTGGTAAAAGGGTCAGCAAGGTTTTCTTCCGATGCTATCTTTGTTACCACTGTGTCTCCTTGGAAATCTGAGTCTGTGTAACCAATGGTTTCAAGACTCCCACTAGAACAGACCAACATATAATATGATAGTTGATTATATGCTTAACTGTTATCCAGTGTTCCTCTCTAGGATTAGATTGGTACCAGTTAACAACTCCCACTGCATGGCAGATGTCTAGCCTGGTGCACAACATAACATATACATTAGATTATCTACAGCCAAAGCATAAGGTATCATACTCATGCGTTCTCTCTGCTCGGGAGTCTTAGGAGAATGCTCCTTAGAGAGATGAATCCCATGCCTAAAAGGTAAAATTTCCTTCTGAGAATTCTCTATGTTGAACCTGGCAAGGACCTTATCAATGTAGGAGGCCTGGGATAATGCCAATAACCTATTCTTCTGGTCTCGTAAGAGTTTAATACTAAGAATATGATTAGCCTTTCCCAAGTCCTTCATATCAAAAGGCTTGTTCAACCAGGTCTTTATGCCTATCAATACCTCTGTGTCATTTCCAATGAGGAGTATATCATCTACATAAAGCACCAGAAAAGATATTGTTTCCCCTTGGATTCTTTTATATACACATGGCTCATCAGGACATTTCTCAAAATCATAAGATTAAACGGCTTGATCAAACCTAATGTTCCATGACCTGGATGCTTTCTTAAGTCCATAGATAGACCTTTGCTTAAAACAATATGAACACACACAATTAACCAAGAGGGGGGTGAATTGGTTAAAACAGGGTCTTTAAAAATTTCTTTGAAATAAGCAGCGGATTTAGGATTGTATCACAAGAACACCCTTTTAAGAAAAACTTTTAGTCAATCAAGATTTACCCCTCACAGAAAGCAATAGTAGAAAATGTATTTTTGTTGATCTTGAAAAGATTATTTAAAAAACTAGCAATCAATGACAACAAGAAGAGATTAAGAGAAAGTATTTAACACCAAGAACTATACTGGTTCACTTTTCAACAAGAGAAGCTACATTCAGTTTCTTCTAACCAAACCTTGGCTAGAGTTCCACTATTAGCAAAAATCTGTTCTTTACAAGCTTACAAAAGATCACTCTTTTCAACCCTAGATAAAGAACTGAAATCTAAACTCCCTTTAGACTTCTAATGATCAAGACATAGAGAAACCCTTCTCTACTTTTCCCTCTAGAGAACCCTACTCTAGACAAGCTTAAAGAACCCTTTTGTAATAGCAACTAACAAGTTGAAATGTAAAAATGAATTACAACTAAAGTTTAGAGGAGAGATACAACCTTATGATCTAAAGAATGAAAATGCATGTGTTTACCAATCTGGAATCAGGTTGAAAGAAAGCATGTTTCAAACCAAGCTCTCCAAAAAACTTCTTAGAAATCTTGTCCAAAAATAATTCTATCGATGATGCATGAAGATCTTGAATTATTGGACAAGAGCTTTGTTACTCAGTGTATTTTCTCTCAATTCAAAAGCCTTTTGAAAAACAATGAAAATCTCGAATTGTAAAGTTTTGTACAAATCAAAAGACCCAACAACTTTTTATAGAAAACTGTTTCAACTGAATGTAATCGATTAAATCATCTATGTAATCGATTATTTTCACTTAAATAATTGATTAATATCATATTTAATCAATTAAAGTGTTCTTTGTTCTTTCTGGAAAAGATACATGAGCAAAGTAATCGATTAAACCGCTATGCAATCGATAACCACAGACAATCTAACTTCAAAAACGTGTTAACGTAATTGATTACGATTAGATGGTAATCAATTAACTCAAGAAGACTTATTTTGTGTTTTGTATTGTGTAATTGATTACCATTACCTTGTAATTGATTAATTAATTCTTCATGGATTAAGTAACAGATTACCATATTTTGGTAATCATTTAAGTCAGTGTAAAAAGTGATTTTCCAAATCTTAACCATGAGTACTTGACATCTTATGCAAACATGAAAACCTTAAGCTTTTTCACAAATCATGTAACTTGATAAAAAAAAAACCATGTATGCATGCCAATGAACGATGTTATGCAATGCAAGGGATCATAGGATGAAGCTCTTAAACAACTAACAAATTACATATGTCTTCAATTGAATGACATGTAAAAAGCTAAAATATGTCTAAGACAAATAGCCTCATCATCTTGATTGTCTTCAAGCTCCTCTTATATCTAACATTTGCAACTTGTACACCATGTGTGCCTGTCCTTCGACTATGAACCCTTTTGATTGCTGCATATAGATGTCCTCTTCTAAATTTACATTTAGAAAAGCAGTCTTGACATCCATTTTCCAAATCTCATAATTGAGACTTTCCATAATATCAAAGAGAATCTGGATAGACTTAAGCATGGCTACTGGCGAAAAGGTTTCTTCATAGTTTACACCTTCTATTTGGGTGTACCCTTGTGCCACCAATTTAGCTTTGAAGGTTTCAACCTTTCTGCCTGATCCTCTCTTTCTCTTGTAGATCCATTTACAACCAATGAGTTTGATCTCTTTAGGTGCTTCTACAAGAGACCAAACTTTGTTAGAATGCATAGATTCTATCTCACAGTTCATAACTGAGCATCAACATCTTCAAGTGCATCATCGTAACTAGTGGAATTGTCATCTCTTTCAATGGTGACAACCTGCTATGATTCTCCCAACAAGTGATATCTTGTGGGTTTACGAATCATTCTCCCATTATGACTTTGCCGAACTTGTTGTTGTGCATCAATAAGAGGATCCAAGTTAGGTGGATCAATAATTTCTTGAATTGTGCATCAATAAGAGGATCCAAGTTAGGTGGATCAATAATTTCTTGAAGATCCTCAATAGGTGGGTTAACCAATTCTTGATTTTGTTCTTCAACAAGTGGTACTAGCATTTCTGCAGGTTCCACTTGTAGATAATGCTAAACTTCTGGTTATGTATCTAGCTCCTGTGTATGTTCACCTTCATGTATATTTTCCTCTCTTTGAACAACCATAGGAACATAAGATGAAACCACCTGAGGTTGAGATAAAACATGACCTAAGACAAGCTCATCATGAACAATCAAACTGTTTGGTTTGTAATTTGTCATATAGTCCTCCTCTAGGAAAGTCGCGTGAGTGCTCACTAAGACCTTTTTACCTTTTGGACTATAAAACATCCAACCTCTAGTTCCTTTAGGACAACCTACAAGCATGCACACTTATGTACGTGAGTCCACTTTATTTGGCTTTTATTGTAATACATGTGCCGGAGCACCCCAAATCCAAATATGGTTCAAACTAGGTGTGCGCCTATTCCATAGTTCTGTGGGTGTCTTTGAAATAGATTTAGATGGAACTAAATTTAATAAGTACAAGGTAGTTTTTGAGGCATATCCCCAGAATGATTCAGACAGAGACAAATAACTGAGCATGGACCTTACCATTTCTAAAAGGGTTCAGTTTCTCCTTTCAACAACTCCATTCTGTTGTGGTGTCCTTGGAGAAGATAGTTGTGAAACTATCCCCTCTTTAGGCAGGTAAGACCTAAACTCTCCAGATATGTATTCACCTACTCGGTCAGACCCAAGAGTCTTGATTTGAACACCAAGATGTTTTTCTGCCTCAACCTTAAACTCTTGGAATTTTCCAAAAGCTTCAGACTTATGATGCATCAAGTATATGTATCCAAATCTTGAGTAATCATCAGTGAATGTGATGTAGTACCCATACCCTCCTTTGGCCTGGACATTTATTGGTCCACATACATCAGTATGTACCAGTTCCAGCTGAAGTGTCGCACGATTTCCTTTGGCCTTGAAAGGTCGCTTTGTCATTTTACCCTCTAAGAAAGATTCACATACTGGTATTTGTTCAAAAACAAGGGATTTTAAAATCTCACTTTTGACCAAACCTTGTATCCTTTTAGAGTTAATATGACCTAATCGCAAATGCCAAAGATAAGTTTCATTGGAAACGTTTCTTTTCTTAGATAGATGAACATGCTCTTCGTCTAATTCAACATGATTAACTTCATGGGGGTATAGGACTAAGGAAATAAAGACCATTAAATAAAGTACTAGAACATTTAAAAGAAGATGGACTCCTTATAGAAACTAAGGAATTAAAGTAAGTTGTCAAACCATGTTTAATCATACAACTAACATAAATTAAATTCCTCTTAAAATCTGGAACAAATAAATAGTCATCCAAAACCAAAGTTCTACAATTATCAAATGAAAAGATAACTTGTCCTTATGCTAGTGCAGAAACAAGCTCCCCATTTCAAAGTCTCAAAACTTTTTGTCCTTGATCGATAGGCAAGCTATGTTTGAACTAGTCCAAATAGTAACAAACATGGTTAGTGACTCTCGAATCAATGATCAATTTATCACTGTAATTCTACACTAAGCAAGCCTTAATCACAAGTAAATTACCCATACCCGGTCGGTTCATACGTGGGCAATTCTTCTTCTAATGCCCCTTTTGATCACACTTGAAGCACTTGCCAGTTGGCTACTTCTTTGCAATTTGTTTGGCAACTGGAATATCTGACTTCTTCTTCTTTTTCTTGTTACCTCTCTTGGGTCTCCCTTTAGGTTTAACAGAACCTTCAACAAAAATTGCACTTCCCTGCTTGACTAGAGACTGTTCAGCACTCTCAAGCTCATGCATTAGATGAGTAAGATCCAGTTTTAGTTTGTTCATATTATAATTCATTTTGAACTGGTTGAAGTAATCAGGTAGTGACTGCAGGAGGAGGTCAACCTTTACCTCCTAATCAAACTTAATCCCATGGTCATTCACTTGTTTAAAGTTTTCTATCATTGTTAAACAATGATCTTGCACACTTCCACCAGTCATCATGGTTTTAGTGACCGCAACCAACACATTCTGCCTAGCTAAACTGCTAGGAGTAGCAAACATGACATCAAGAGTCCGAAGCATTTCTGCTCCACTCTCAAGCATGTTTACCTGCTCTTGCAAGTGATTAACGAGATTGGCCAGAATGTAGTAGCGAACTACAACATCCGCCTTCTCCCAATCAGAAAAATTCTTCTTTATTTCCTCAGAAGCATTTTCTTCAGGATGTGTTGGCTTAGGGGTAGGTAGGACAAAGTTGAGTTTCTAATATTGTAGAACAATATCCAAATTAGTTTTCCATTGTTTGTAGTTTGTACCATCCATAGGCTTTTGACTCAAGATATTAGCTAAAGGATTGAAAGACGACATGTTCTGGAAAAATAAAGCACACAATTTACAATCTTACAATAAACATGCTAGTTGCAAGTAAACTCCTTAACTACTTTTGCTCATTGTTATAATTCTTTAGTTATCCTTACAAGGCTTACGTTGGGTAAGTTACTTGTAAAAAACTGAAATTGTTATTTCGGCCTTCGGTGCCATTACCAGAGCCTCGATGAGAGGGTTAATAATTTTACCAAAATTTGAATGTAATTAACCATCTTTTAATTTCAAAAAATATCCTTAGTATCCAAGAATTGCCGACGTTGGTTCGTACAGTTTTTTACTAAAAAATTGAACTTGTTGAGGTCTAATCAAATAAAATCCGGTCATTCTTATCCGATGGGGCTTCACATGACCATTTTATTAATGGACCCACAATGGAGCCCACAAGTATAAAAATTAATATTTTAATTTAAAACCTTCACCCATTCAATATTTTTGTTACGAGGAATTTTAAAAAATGACTTATCTAGATCATACCAATTTGGCCAGGTAAGTATGCAAGTTTAGTGGGAGTCTCTTCGTGCTACTGCAATGATAACTAATTAAATAACCATTGTACTTTAAAATCACTTTCCTAGTCACCAAATGAATATGAGAAAAAGATAACTACATCATTTTTAAAATAATTTGTCCAATCATTAATCTAGAATTTGAAATTCATAATGATTATTAATTTGAATTCAAAATCATTTTTTTTTAAAAAATCTAAACATATAATGGTATATAATGTTATATAATGTAGTCAGACAATTATGCAGATTGAACAGTATTTTTGATCAGAATTTTGAATTTTAAGTATATGTGATGAATGGCCAATATAAATGTTATATAATGTAGTCAGGCACATTGCAAACATGCTAGCATATGTTATATTCATCAAGGATACCTAGCATGTTCCTAAGATCATAGAATTAATTTCAAGCTAAGGGTTTGTTAGATATACCAACCAATGAATGATCAATAAACTCAATTGAACAATTACCCTTTTGAATGTAATTTTTAAGGAAATGAAGTCTGATCTCTATGTGCTTGTGTCCACTCCATTGGCCTTTGAGTAGATGATTAATTGATCAATCTATATCAAGTGATTCACCTTTTTCTTTTATTGTTATCTTCAAAAGTGACAAATTCTTCATCTTTTAGAGTCAAAATTGTAAGCATGAACATGTCACCCATCAAGTGTCCAAAGCATTTTCTATACCATAATGATGATTTTTCTCTAAGACACACCTGCAAAAATCAAACTAAGTGCCAAAGAAAGGTACCCACTTAATGTTGGGTCCATAGGGGTTAGTTATTTTCTTCTTTTTCTTTGAAACCCAAATACAATCTCCATTAGGCACATGAAACCTTCTAGCATAGCACCTATGAGATATATGACCTTTCTTCATGTAGTAATTGCAAGTTACAGATTTTGATGCTCTTTCAAAATGAGTCATTTGATTATGCTTTTTTCTTGAAAAGCTTCTTTGATTCTTCTGTTTTGGTAGTAGAAACTTTGTATTTCCAAAAGATTTTGCTCCATGTTTGTAACCCAAACTAGAAGTATCTCCAATCTACTTTTGTACACTCAGCATTTGATCTAAATGCATTTTCCTTTATAAAGCTTTTTCAAAAGATCAACTAAGTAAGAATTTTCTGAAAGCAATTGCATATATTTTTCAGATTGACTCTTTTTGAAATCATCCAATTCCTTTTCTAAAGCTTTGCAATTATCTACATTGGTAGAAGAAGAAGCACATACACATCCATTGGCTTTGTAGCTTGAAAGAAGTTTCTCATTCTCTTCTTTCAACTTACAAAGTTCAGCTTGCTGTTCAACAAGTTTGGTGATATGCCATTTAAGGTTACCTTTTAGCCTATTGTTGGATTTTGCAAGCTTTTGGGCCTCTTCATGCATATCATGGAAAGCATAAAAAATTTGATCAAGTTCAGAGTTTACTTCTAATTTAGCACTTGAGAGTTCTTCATCTTCACTAATTATGGAGGTGAAACATACATTAGCCTTTTCATTCTCACATGATGAATTAGATGTTGTTGAGGCATTGTCTTCCCATTCATTGCAGACTTTCTTTGATTTCTTTTCACTTACCTGCATCTTCAAAAATATAAGACATTCAAATTTAAAATGGCCAGGCTTACCACATTCGAAGCAGGAGAAGTTTGCATTGTTATTGTTGTTGTCATTTCTCTTGTTGGACTTTGTGAACTTGTTCTTTTTGTTCTTCCAAAACTTACTGAATCTTTTGACTATTAGGTTCAGGTGTTCATCACTTTCATCTTCACTTGAGTATTCTCCTTTTTCCACATTAGAAGTTGCAGCTTTCAAAGCTATACTCTTTTGCATTATTTGCATTTTCATCATGTGTTAATTGAGACAATTCTAATCCATACTCAAGAAGCTTACCAAATAATATAGCCATAAACATCTTGGATAGATATTTTGATTCCTTGATTGCAGTCACTTTTGGTTGCCATGGTCTTATTAGACACTTCAAGATTTTGATGTTTAATTCTTCAGCATCAAATATCTTTCCAAGATCAAGAAGATGGCTCGCAATGTGAGTGAATCTTGTTTGGAACTGAGATATGTTTTCTCTGGTGTTCATCTTGAACATTTCATACTCATGAATCAAGGCATGCTTCCTTGATCTTTTGACTTCATCAGTTCCTTCATGAGTGACTTCCAACATTTCCCACATCTCCTTTGCACTTTTACACCTGACAGTCCTAAAGAATTCATCAAAATCTGCATCACTCATCTCATCCCATTCTTTGGAAATCATATTATTACCAACAGTTTTCATAAGAACCAAATAACCTTTTTCTATTGTATTCCATGCACTAGGGTCATTTGATTGAATGAAAATCTGCATTCTATTTTTTCAAAAACTGAAATGCTCTCCTTCAAACATCAGAGGACGAATAAGGGAGACACCCTCTTTGAAGGTAATCTGTGTGGTATTCATTTTCTTTAAAAAAAGATAGTGATCTTGAATAACATTCAAGAACCAACTCTTGATGCTAATTGAAAACAATATGAACATCCACAATAACCAAAAAGGGGTGAATTGGTTAAAACAGAGTCTTTAAAATTTCTTTAAAGTAAGCAATGAATTTAAGATCTTTATCACAATTAACCTAGAATGCTTCAATCAATCAAATCATTCAACCTAAGAAACCAATTACAAAAACTTAACTTGTTGAGTAATAAAGAATTCACGAAGAATCACAGATTAAGATGATAAGAAGAGATTAAAGAAAGTAATCAATACAAAGAGGTATACTGGTTCACCTCTCAACAAGAGAAGCTACATCCAGTTTCTTCCAATTAAACCTTGATTAGAGTTCCACTAAATCAAAATATGTTCTTTACAAGATAACAAAAAATCACCCTTTATCAACCCAAGATAAAGAACTGAAATCTAAAATCCTATTAGACTTCTAATGATCAAGACATAGAGAACCCTACTCTACTCTTCCCTTTAGAGAACCCTACTCTACTCTTCCCTTTAGAGAACCCTACTCTATAAAAGCTTTAAAGAACCCTTTTGAAATAGCAACTTACAAGCTGAAATGTAAAAATAAATTACACACAGAGACTGATGGAGAGAAACAACCTGATGATCCATAGTATATGAATGCATATGATTACCAATCTTGATCAAGGTTGAAAGCAAACAAGTTTCAGACCAAACTCTCTAAAAGCTTCTTTGAAATCTTGCCCAAGAAATCTTTCAATACACCATGAAGATTTGAATATATGGACAAGAGTTTTGTTACTCAAAGAATCTCATCTTACTTCATAAGGCTTTTGAAAACTATGAAAATTCACAATGTAGTGAGTTGTTATTTTCAAAAGACCCAACAACTATTTATAACAAACTGTTGTAACTAAATGTAATCAAATAAATCGCCTAAGTAATCGATTAAAATGTTCTTCAGTTTTTTGGAAAAATTATATAAACAAAGTAATCGATTATTCTGACCTGTAATCGATTACTACAGGGATTCATTGTTCCGTACATGAACTAAGTAATTGATTATGGATAAATGGTAATCGATTAACACAGTCAAGTCATGTTCTGTGTTTATACTAAGTAATCGATTACTTAATGTTAGTAATCAATGATTTTGTTCTTCAAAGCTCAGGTAATAGATTACTAATATGTGGTAATCGATTAATACAATGAAAAATAGTTTTTCCAAAAACTTAAAACCATGAGCACTTTACTTTGATGCAATCATTAAATCTTAAACCTTTTCACAAATCATGTGCTTTTGTAAAATCATGAATGCAAGTAAATGAATGTTTATGCAATGCAAATAATCATAGGATGTAACTCTCATACATCTAAATATTACAAATGTCTTCAATTGAATGACATGTACAAAGCTAAGACACTCATCCAACTTTAGCATATATCTTGATCCTTCTTCATGCTCCCATTGTATCTAACATGATATACATCTTTTTGATACAAAAATTGAACCCTTCTCTCTTACAACAATAAAATTGCTAAACAAAAGAAAAAAATCAAGGAGGAAACCAGATCATAAGGGACTACTCTCCTTGTTACATATCCAAAAGAAATACATTCAAATGTTCTACCATGGATTAAAGCACATATTATATAAAAAAATCATACATCTTATGAAAAATTATAAAAAACATAGCATATGTGTAATCCAACATAAACATAGAACCCTATGTGCCATATCACATAAAAGACTAGACCAACATTCAAATTACAGCCTAGGCTCTAATACCAATTGAAGGATTCCATAGAATATGCGGAAGCGTATTGGGCCTAGTATGTTTGAATGTTATAAGATCATCCCTCTTTCTTTGGTGAGTCCTTTCTTAGCCTCCTCAAGCGGCTACAAATAACAAATCTTCCGTACTATTCTCTAATAAGGGAGAGGGAAAATGTGTGGGCACTTTTCTATTTCAGAGAGATGATGACCATTGTTGTATTTGTCTAGAGCAAATAAGATTATTATATAGGAGACTAAGAAACCTAAACCTAGGTCTCTTGGGCCCTTGCCATACACTTAAGCCCAATAGCTTTTGTATAAAGAACATTACCAACAAAAGATAGAAATGGTGACAAAGTTATGTATCCTAGAGGTCCAAATTGTTTTAAACTTAATCAAAATGAAGATTCTTCTTATTCTTATGTTTCTAAGAAAGTTGGACATTCAACGATTTTAACAAAGGAGCACTCTACCACTGAGCTAATAGCCTATCATGCGGGCCTCCTATTGGGCCTGCTATGCCAAAAGCAAGAGAAAACACATCCCTCATTTATGCATCAATTAATTAAGAAAGTTTTTTGCAACTGCATTGGTATGTTTTTCTATATTTATTTTTCTTTAACTGTTTGGGATAAAAAAAATAGCCATCTAATGTATGATTAATGTAACAAGTATTTTCATTTGATTTTTGTCATCATGCCTTCTCTAAGAAGAACAATGTGGTGATTCTATTTGACTAGTTGGGAAACAAGTGTCATGCAAAATCATTTGGGAGATTGGTAATGGTTCTTCATGCATACTTATTGGTGGTTGGGTTGATTGTTATCAAGCTAATTATCTTACAAAAGGGAATTTCATAAAAGTTGAAATTTTTTAGAACAAGAGCAATTAGTTATATTCCTAGTTTGTTTAGTTATATTTTTAATATTGTCAGTTCCTAGTGTAATTTCGTTTGAAAGAATTTTAATGCTAATTGTTATATATATATATATATATATGTTTTTTTTTGCAATTCATTTGGTTATTCTTTTTTTTATAATCTATTTTTCATTTTTCATAGCTAAAAAATTAAAGAAATATATTTCATATTGCAAATATTTTGATCATGGACTTATTAATCATAAAGTTTGCTTATATACCCTAAACACAAAGCATATGACAATAGGGAATAACCATATTGTTATCTTAATCTCAATATCATATAAAGTAAAAGTGGTGAGATATTTGTAAAATCAAATTTCTGCCTTTTTTAAGTTTTCATTTTAGTAAATTTGTAGTAATAAATTTGTAATTAAAAATAAAATTATAAATATGTGTTTAAATTAATGTTGAATTTAATAATACAAGCCTTCATATACTAATGCATTATATTAACTAATTATTAATTATAAAAATTTAATTATAGACTTTAATATAAAGATATTATAATTTTATTTTTGCCTTTATAAAATATATATTAAATAACTTGAATTGCTTTAAACAAAGAATGATTTTATTAAATTACTTTCTTGGATAATATCTTATATTCTTGAATTAGCATACAAAAAGACAAGTCACAAAATTTCACAATAATTATTACATAACATATTAAAGTTGAATGTTAAGAATATAAAGGGATGTAACATTAAAATTAAGTTAAGACCATAATGTCTTCAGGTCAGTTATGTCATTGACTTGTGATAATGTCATCAACTAGATCATAAAATCGTTAACCGGAGACTCGGCTTGTCCAATTTGGTGTTTGAATATGAAATTTGTAGTAGCTTGGAATTAAGTGAAATAGAGAAATTTTTTTATACATGATTCTGATCCAGAAGACACTGAAATTGTTTATAAAGATGATGAGCATGTCGAAAAAGATAACATTCGTGTTTTTATCATCTTGAAAAGAAATTGAGCTCTTATCAAGCAAAATGTTCTCCATTGGTAAGTTTAAGCCATTGATTATGTTTAAAGTGGATAAAATATCATATTATATTTTTGTAAGGGTAAAATATGTTTAAAGTCCCTGTAAATTTTGAAAAGTATTATTTTGGTCCTCATAAAAATTTTCATATTAATTTGGTCCCTATGAAAATAAAACATATTTTTGGTGGTATTTAATGGTAACTTTGTTAGACGATTCATTTACATGACTAACAGACTTAATTGCTTTCTATCTCTTTCTTCCCAAGCACACTCAGATGACATCAAAATCCACTGTTGCTTCATTTTTTCCCCTTAATCTCGTCCAAAAGCGCGAGAAAATCGTCAAGAAAGTGACAAAAATTGTAATTTTTTAGGGTTTTTAGCCCAAAAATTGTTTAATATATCTTAGAGAATTTTAATCGTCACAAATTGTTTAATTTATTTGTAATCAAATTACATGTGTAAGTCTTTTATTCATGTCAGATTACCATATAATAGAGTTACCACTGAGGACTATAATACTTTTCAAATTTTATAGGGACTCCAAATATATTTTATCCCTTTTATAAAAATTTCAACTTCTTTTACTCTTTTTTAGCTTTTGGAAGCTAAGTTTTGTTCTGTTGCATTTCCAAACAAACACTAGACATGTACTTTGGAGGATCATGAAAGGTGTGTGGTCGTGCCGTCATACGTGGATAGGACCAAGAAAGACAAAATGCTATTTGACTTTTAGATGAAAACAATTTTTAACATCTATGGAATTAAAAGAGGATAGTGTCATTCAATTTAGTGTTCTAAATATGCACGTAAGAAAAATACATGTTATGATTATTGAGAATTAGTTAAGTGATAATTTTAAAATTCATGTTGTCATAACGTGAAATATATTTATATTTTCATTACTTTGAACAATCCCATGAAGTTTATTGTTATTTTTAATAAATTATGGTTAAACTACATGAAGTTAATTGTTGTTTTCAATAAATTATGATTTATATCAATAGGATAAGATTTCTTATATTGCATTTGTTTCATAGTTTAACATTGACAATAGTTCTCTTAAGTGGGTAATAATTTACTTTTATTCAATATTATTTAACTATTTTTTGAAAATATATAATTAATTTAATAATTAAATTTAATATTACAAAAAATCTACATTACACATACCTTAACTAATCATATTTAATAATTATCTCTGTTAATTTTATAATTTTTAATCTATTAAAAATAGTGGATTTCTAACACTCCTCAGTTAATAATACCTTCTTCGCTGTATAAGACTCTAATTGTCCCTTTATTGCTTGTGCCTTAGCCTCATCCAAAATCATGAGAAAGTGTAAGAACCACGAATCTACCTTCTCATTGTTCAAAGCAAGAAATGTTCCTATAGTGTAAAGCAAAAAGCTCATCACAAAATCATTGCTCGTAACATCCCCAATTGAATTGGGCCTATTCTCTAGTAAACTCATCACCACCTTCCTCTTTTCTTTTGTCGTTGTATACGACTTCCAAATTGAAGAATGGTTCCTTTTTCGTTAACACCATAGGCTTACCAACAACCGACTAACCAAATATTAGAGTCGTGTCCAATAGTGTCATCTGGATTTCATCGTTGGAGCATAGCACGAACACGTGACCCTTATATCTCCACACATCTATAAGCTTTATTAGGAACACCTTGTTCAATGAATGGTTTAGCATCGAGAAAATGATCTCAATTCAATTGATGAAATTGTGGATCTCTAATTGGTTGTGAGCAACTGCACGTGCTTCGTTTGGTGTCAAAAGAATGGGGTTCATTTGAAATGGAGAAAGTCAAGTGTCAAAATGAGGCAAAAGAACTCAAATAATACATTTTTAATAAAAAATTACCATTTTTGGGTTATTTGCAAACAAGTTATACATCTAGGGCAGTGGGTCACGCTCAGATTAGACATGACCAGGGGATCAATGCCCAGATTAGACGTGTTCCACCACAGGGTGACATGTGTCACCATGACACGTGTATAATGAAGAAAACCTAGAGTGAGTATTCCTTGGCAACCCATGAGTTCCATTGGACGTGTGGGTCTTTTTCTTAATTCGCGATGGCCATTCTTGGAGGTGGGGGTCTTCAATCTGCAACAAACATTGTTTGAGGTGGTGGTGGTAGTGGTGGTTTGCGATTGTAAAACACTTTGGTGATGATGAATAGTAGCATGAGTATTTCTTTTTTCATTAAGGAGGGAGGAAGGAAATTCATTGAGCAACAATAAGAAGTTCAATGAACAACCACATCACATTCTTTACAATTGGTTGATAATTGACGGCGAGGAATCAAAAAGGTAAAAAAAAAATTACAACTATAGAGACCACAATAAATTATTTTAAGCAAAGATATTTTATTAAAAGATGCTAAAAAGATAAGTATAAGGAGTATCCAACTAAAAGCTCATATGCAACCTATTAACACATTATTTTAATATAGAATTCACACCACCTATATAAACTAAATTATACTTTTAACTATTATTATTTATGATTAGGGACCAAATTAAGCATATTTATAAGAATCAATGGTTAACTTGTGATGATAAAGATCAAATCGGTAATGTTTACACATATAAAGATCATATAAAGATCAATTTAATAAACTTTTACTTATATGGACCAATTAAGTATCCATAAAACTTTTCAAATGAAAAAAAAATCCACGACACCTATATGAAGTAAATTTTATGTTTAACCTACTACTACTACTATTATTATTATTATTATTATTATTATTATTATTATTATTTATGATTAGATGATATATGGTGGCATTACGATTAATTCAAATTATAAATATTTAATTTAGCATATTCGAATAATTGAATTTATTTAGAAGGGAGCATTGCTTTTGGAAGGTTCGAAACAATGCAGCGTGTGAGATGCATTACATTGCAGGGTGCAAATGGTTATTTGATCCAAAGCGCGCATATAAATCGGGTACCCCCCGTTCTTCTCTCTCCCTCCTATATAAAACCCTTTCATCCATTTTACATTATTGTAAAGCATTCTTCTTTTTTCTTTCTTTTGTCTTTCCTCTCTCTCTCTCTCTACGCTCTCTCGTTTGAGATCCCTCAAGGTAATTTCGAATTCAGCCATCACCTTCTCTCCTCTTTCTGTTCGATATATCTACAACAACCCATTCGATTTCCCCTAATTTCATTTCCATCTTCGATGCTTTGCTTTCGTCGCTTTTTATTGCATGCGAAATGAATATTGAGCTTTTTTCGCTGTTCAATTTGGGAACTGCTTCGTTTGTTTCCTTAGATGTTTTTTTGTTTCGCGATCTGTTTCGATTTTTGTGTGATGATTTAGTAGATCGAAATGCGTGTTGTTGTTTTCGTCGTTTGGATTGAGATCTGACTGAATCCACTGTCATTGATTTGATTGTTAATTCACACATTTAATTAATATTGATTTGGGATTTGTTATTTTTTGCTGAATGGAATGATTTGGTTGAGATTTTTCTTAGGAAGCAAGTTCAATTCTGTTAATGTTGAGTGCAATTTGTGAATGTAGGGATCCACTAACTGAAGGAGCAATGGGGTTGACATTTACCAAGCTTTTTAGCCGGCTTTTCGCCAAGAAGGAAATGCGAATTCTAATGGTTGGTCTTGATGCCGCTGGTAAGACCACCATCCTGTACAAGCTCAAACTTGGAGAGATCGTTACCACAATTCCCACCATTGGTAAGTTCCTCGATTTCGATTTTCGTTATGATTATTATATAATATGTGTGTATAATGCTTCACCTATAGAATGTTGATGTGCGTACATTTTTATTATTGATCTTATTGACAACTGGTAGAATTATATTAGTTAAATAACTGATTTTGGAGGTTGTTACACGCTATTACACTTTATGATGAATCATACATTATTGAATCTGTAATGAAACCTTGAAAATTGAAAACTCAGATCTCAAATGACGATGGTTATATTCAAAGCTTCTCCGTATAAAATGCTTTATATGAAATCCCGGTCCCTAACTACCATGTTTTAGTCTAATATGAACCATGTCATGACCCAAATTCCCTTCGTGACCAATGCACAGATGACAGACCAATGCCTCAGTCTAGTAAGCCATAAACTATCTCCAACTAAGAAAGGAAACATAATGTAAATTTATAAAATTCACCTTTTAAAGAAATTTCTACCAAAAAATCAACAGAACCTCCCCTAAAATATGGACATCTCAAAATAGTATATAAACCTGTATGATCATGACAAAAAATACCACCCAACACAGGAGCTCACTTAGATCAACATAACTACATATCACTATTACAAGTCTATAATACAATGTATCAAAGCCACTAAAAGAATTTAACAATCTAAACTTTGACATTTCATGGGAATAGAAAACTCGACATTATTCCAAGCCATTGAGCGTGAAAAGAGTCCTATCAGAATTTACAATAAACTCCTAGTAGAAGTGCTTAAATAGAGACAAGTATGACTATTTGAAAACAGAAGGAAGACACGATGTGAGTCATCACTCAGTGAACAAATAACAAAGAAAGTAACAAGCAGAACATGACAATATTGGGTATAAATTATCATCCTAAGCATAAAGTGGGGTACTACTCAAACAGAACTATAGTAGGCTCCCTGCCTGAAAATATATCTTTAAGATAGGCTCCCCACCTAGTAATATCCAAGTCAGACTCCCTGTCTGAAAATATATCTGGGATAGGCTCCCCGCGTAATAATATAAATGTGAGGCTCCTCCGCCTGTTGGTAAATATCAATGATAGGCTCCCCACCTAAAGATAAGTCATGGTGCACAAAAGCTAACACCTACTGTTGTTATCTACAGTGTTCTGTGAAAGTATTCCCTCCAAAACATTCAAAATCTATAATCATAGTTTGTTTTCATAGAAAGGTTCCCAACCGAGATTTCACATAAATATTCAATAACTTCACTGTATTTTTTCAAATCTATATCAAGTTAATGATTCAACAATGAAACAATATTTTCCAAACCATAGTTTCTCCAAAATTCATAAACTAAAAATCTCAATCTTTTAAGTCATCATACAATTACATATTATGTATTTATCTCTATGACAAAACATATTATCATGTCCCTTAAAAATAATGAATATATATTTTGAGTAAATAGCTTTAGGTTTCCACTTTGTAACCATTTCACATAGAGATAAAATGATAGGGAATCATACAGACAACCAATTTAAGGAAATAGTTTAGGACTTGTTACAATCCCCATTATCTACTCACCAACTTTCGAAGATGATGGAGTTGAGGCCAATGACCGAGATTGGTGAGGTGTACACGCACAATCTAGCTGGAGGAGTTGATGATCTTTTCTTTCTTCTAACTTCTCTACTCTTTACCTTCTTTCTATTTCCTGGTTCTTCTAACTCTGCTTCACTTCTTTCTCTACTCTCTTCTAACTTAGCTTTACAGTTCTTTCTCTACTTTCTTCTTCCTAACTATAAATAGCTTTTACCAATTTTTTGACTCTCTATTTTCTTTTTTTTTTTTTCTCTCTTTCCTATTGATACTTTTTCTGAGAAGAAATCGTTGATGCAACAGAACAAAGGAAGTACCGATATTTTGAAAGCGAAACAGGGACGTTGGAGAAGCTTCCTATATAAGCTTTTGTCACCACTTTATTAATAAAAAATTGATTTGCAAATAGGGTAGCTTTTCCTTTCGCGCTACTCTTCCTTATTCATTTTCACTTTTTTTTTTTTTTTACTTTATTATAAAATATGTGAATTACTTTTACGGTATATATATAGGACGTATCATATGAGAATGATTCTCTTATGAGAGAATGAGAATGGTCATTAGATTAAAATGAAAGGCCAAAATTAAAACATTTTAAATTCAAATTAAAATCTCATTTAACCATAAATTTCTATAAAATTTACCAAACAGAATCAAATATTTTAAAGATTTAATTTACGTCAAGATTGTTACTACAACCACCACCATTGTCACAACCACCACCACTATGATCGTCGTCATCACCACCATCATCGCCACCAACATGACGGCCATTGTCGTAGCTAGTGATCATGTTGGTGGTGACGACGGTGATCACGGTGGTGGTGCAGCGGCAACAACGATGGTCATGTTGGTTGCGACGACCACCATTCATTACTGTGAACCAGCCCCTCCTATAGGCAGGTCGTCTTCTTTAAACCCTGGAGCTGGTGTATGAGTTTATTATATCGTAAGTAAGGAATTTGACGGTGGTGATGATGGCGATAATGGTGGTAGTAGTTGCGGCGATTGTGGTGGTTGTGGTAACAATCTTGATGTAAAATAAATCATTAAAATATTTGATTTTCAGTTTAGTAAATCTTATAAAGATTTTATGATTAAATAATGTTTTAATTTGAATTTAAAATGTTTTAATCTTGACATTTTATTTTAATCTAACGGATGAGGATGACAATTCTCACATGATACGTTCTCTCTCTCTCTCTCTATATATATATATATATATTATTTACTTTTTCTTTATAACATAAAAGCTTAATTTTTAGTTTCACTCATAATCATATTTCTTTGTTAAATTTAAATATTTTAATTTATCTCTAATTAAAAATTTAAAGTACTGTTATTTTTAAAATGATACTTACATACTCTCTTTTTTAACAAATTATAAAAGAAAACCCTATAAAATATTAAAAAGTATTTAAACTAACTTACATAAATTTCTTAATTAAATATTTGTAATTGTTTGGTTAAATTTTAAGGATATTACAGACCCATAGTAGAAAATAGAGAAAAAGAAAGGTTTTATTTCTTGACTGAAAATGAACAGAGCTAGGAGAAAGATCTCTCCTCCAAGGGTCTGCCCCTCACAAAGGGTTTCTTCTTTTCTACAACAGAGCTAATTCTCAGTTCTCAATTGATACATAATAGAATTCCGTTCCTTTCTATTCTGACCTTCTTAACTTAACCAGATCCTCTGTCCTTCCACCTTCTCTTTCTCTTATTAACTATGATTGTTCTCATTAATTATTGATATTACTATCACTACTATAATTTAGAAAATGCTTAAATATTTTTTATTTGTATCCTTGTAAGTTAATTTTTTAATTTTAGTTCTTATAAGTTTACGTTTTTCTAATTTTGGTCCTGTAAGATATTTTGTTCATTTTTAGTTCATGTAAGTTTTTTTTTTTTTCCAATTTTGGTCATGGAAAAATTCTAATTTTTTCATTTATAGTTCCCATAAGTTTCTGCTTACAGGTACCAAATTGAAAAAATGAAAACTTACCTTACTAAAAATGAACAAAATATCTTATGGGAATTGAAATTGAAAAATCACAAACTTACAAAAACTAAAATTAGAAAAATAAACTTACAAGGATCAAAAATGAAATATTGTAGGGTTCCTAATTTTCTCAAGTATTGTTACATATTGGTGGAAGATTAAACCCATTAGTATGTCTATGTTCCAGTCGTTTCTTTTTTTTTTTTTTTTTTTTGTTCTTTTCCACTTCATTTCTCCCCTCCTCCTTTTGCCCTTCTTTTATTTTAGCTTATTTTTCCTTTCTTTTGTCTTATTTTCCCTTTTTCTTCCTATCTCCCTTTCTCTTTCTTTGTCTTTTTTCCGATCTTTCATTGGGTTCATCTACCACCGACTCCAATTTAACTTGGGTTAAAGGTGCTATTGATGTTGATGTTGATTGTTACATAATTGGGTGAAATTGCAAGATCAGCTGGATGCTGTTACTGACAATCTTATGTTTATTTCTCTTAATTGTTTTAGGGTTCAACGTGGAGACTGTGGAATACAAGAACATTAGTTTCACTGTCTGGGATGTTGGTGGCCAGGACAAGGTTTAAACTTTGAAGTTTGATCTTTATGCATTCTTAAAAATTTCTTGATAAGGCCTTCATGGTGCTTCAGTAGTTGAGTACTCATGGTTTTCTTTTGCAGATTCGTCCCTTGTGGAGGCACTACTTCCAAAATACACAGGGTCTCATTTTTGTTGTTGACAGCAATGACAGGGACAGAGTTGTTGAGGCCAGAGATGAGTTGCACAGGATGTTGAATGAGGTACTATTCGATTTAGGGTCATGATACTTGATTTCTTTGTTTTCATGCCTGTTCATTTTAGACATTTACCCTATATTTGGATGTAGAGAAAGAAAAAAGGAGAGAAATTTTTGTAAATTTAAAATTTCTTTTTGTTTGGTTGAAGAGAAAAAAGAGAGAAAAGTTGAGTTTAAGAAAAAATTTCAAAATTTTCTCTCCTCATCCAAAAGGAAATTTCTTTCACTTGCATTGACGAGGTGTAGGATCACATAATTAGATAAAATAATTGTAAACTAGTGAAGATATAGAGTTTTAAATATCATATTAAATCTGAAAAAAGATTTTGTTTGTATATTTAAATATATATATATATATCATTGCTCATTGCAATTTTCTGTATCTGCTATTGGTATGATTATGCTGTTAATGCTGACACATTAGTTTTCCAAACGTTGTTCAGTTCCCCAAAATGGGTGGTTTTCCTATTAACGAAGAGACTTCATAACAGAAAACATTTCTGTTTAAATTACTTAGTTAATTGACCTACTTTTTGTTGGATTGGTTTGTCTGTAGCTCCCTTGGAAGATATGTTCGTATTGGTCTTTTCTGCTTCATCTTAATGGCTATACATTTTTTTTCTTTTATGTGCTGAAATGTCATAATTTTCTTAAATGGTATTAATTTTCAGGATGAACTGAGAGATGCAGTATTGCTTGTATTTGCTAACAAACAAGATCTTCCCAATGCAATGAATGCTGCTGAAATTACTGACAAGCTGGGACTCCACTCTCTCAGACAGCGCCACTGGTAAATATTTTGATCATGACACCCTTCTCCGTAACCATAACCGTTGAAATTTAACATGCTTTTGTGTTAATTTCAGGTACATCCAGAGCACCTGTGCAACCTCTGGGGAGGGTCTCTATGAGGGTTTGGACTGGCTTTCCAACAACATCGCCAATAAGGTAGCTGTTGATTTTTTTCTTGGGCATTCCACACATTGATTTAAAATTGCACTGTGCATTATACAAGCTGCTTCAGTATATTTATTTATTTATCTTAACTCTAAAGTTACCTATTCGTTGCCCTTCTAAGTTTTATCAATCGAAAAAAGGTTAAAGTTTTTTGGAACTGTGCTGATTTTTGCTGCTTCTTGTGATTATCATTGCAGGCTTGATGCTTTTTGGGTGTCTTGTGGATGCAGGGGTGAATGTTTTCTAGTTTTTGATTTTTTGGTTCTCTTCTGAGACACATTGGCTTTATGTTCATGTTTTCTGGTTTAGGACATCTTGATGGCTAAAATTATAGCAGGAATTTGTTTCATGGGATGTCTAATACTTTTGAGTTTTTTTATTGGGTTTTTGGATTCAATGTTTATAACTGTAATTGATACCAATCAATGCGCCATCCCATTGAGTTTATATTTTTTATTTTGCTAATACTCCTATGATTATTATTGCTCGATACCCAAAAAAAACATGAGAAAACTTCTCTTAACTAAATCTTTAAATATTTGTAGTGTTCGATGATACAGCAATATGCATCCTTCGATGCCATAGTGCAACTAGCCAAGACATTTTTATATTTTTCGACAATCACTTAAAGTACTTGTGCCTTTGTTGCTCCACTCTAGGATAAACCCAATACCTTAAATGGTGTAATTTCTATCTCACGCTTTAGGCTTTGTTTGGAAGAGAGATTTTGGAGGCGAAGGGAGGGAAGTGAAAGGTTTAGGTACAGACCTTTCCTTGTTTGAGAGTTTTAATTTTTGAGGGAAAGGATTTGAAGATTTTCAAAACTTCTCTGAAATCCTCCAAAGCCTTAAAATTGTTGTCCCCCTATTTGGGGGGTTTTTAGAAGGAAAAGTAACTAAAATTATTATCTTATATAAGCAGTGTTAATAAAATTATTATCTTACCCTAATCAGTATAAAATATAGAATGTATTAATTTTTTAAATAAGGAAAAAATTGTAAAATTTTTTTATTAACTCTCTATTTTCCTCTCTTAATATATTTTTAACTCCCAAACAAGGAGAAGAGAACTTCCCTCATTTTCCTTCCTTTTCTTCCCCTCCCTTCCTCTTAATCTCTTTCATTCCCTTCCCCTCCTAACTCCCAAACAAAGCCTTAGGGTAAAGGCCTTAATGACGTTGCTCTTCATTTTACATCCAAGTTTATAATGGGTGTATTCTTTTCTTTGAAAGCTAGAAAACGTATTTTCTAAGCTGTAAACAGAGACTTGAATTTTAACATTACAAAGATGTTTCACGGTGTAAAATAAGATTACTTGATACAGTGCTTGCACTCAATGTGCTTGCACTCAATGTGCTTGAAAAAAGTATTACATTTTTCACTCTAGCTATCACTCATTATTTTGTGATTTTAATTGGAGCAAATATCAATAACACTCTTAGGTTTTATACAATTACACAAGTATTTTTTGTTTTTTTAATCATTACTTTTGCTTCTCCTGGAGGGGTTATTAGTGTAAGGTTTGAGGGGGTATCATGGTAATATTTTCAAACATATAAGAGAGTATTAATGTAATATTTTCAAATTTGAAAAAAGGTTAGTATAAAAAAGTAAGAAGAAGGATGATGTGTAATTATATGAAACCTTAAAGATGTTGTAATTTTCTATTTTTATGGTTATCGGCTATTCATTTCATGTGGTATATTTAATGTCACGTTATTTAACTTTTAAATTTATTGTTCTAGCCTTCTAGGACATATATGAGTGTTTGGAAAAGTTACTAGTATTTTATTTGCTCTAAAATAAGAAAACATTTTTTGAGCATATTTATTTTATTATTTTCATCATCTATTTATTCTATGGTGTACATTTAGTTTATGTTGTTAGTTTACCAAATTGACTTTTAAAAAAGAAAAAATATTTACCTAATTGAGTAATGTTTGACTTTATTTATTTATTTATTTTTGCTACAATGCAATTTTCATCTTCTTAATATTTTAATTATGTGATTTTATCCTTCCTATTTTTTAATTGAGATATTCCATCCCACATTCTTAAAAAAATGTGATTTTAGTTACTCCACTTTTTAATTGAAACAT
>PYAF01005066.1:287084-306230 GCA_007407185.1 Glycine tomentella | reverse complement strand
AGAGATGGCTGTGAGAGCCATGACGAGGTTGAATACCTCTGATGCTGAGAGCATCCAGTTATGGACCCAGATGGCTGGGATGGGTGAAAGCTAGGATGATATCCTAGGCTTTATATGTGTGAGCTAGGATGATTTCCTCAGCTCTGTTTATATGTTTTGTTCATGCTTGGTGGTGACCCAGGGTTAGGGAGGATTTCCAAAACCCTGAGTTTACTGAGACGTTTGTCTCACCCTGTGTGGGGTTTGTGGTTTTCAGGTGCTTCTTAAGGAGAGGAGCGACCTCAGGGCAGGAGGCCCTAGTGTACCTGATAGGCTGGATGGGAGGTTGCAGTAGGAGACCAGAGCAGAGCTTTAAGAGTTGAAGCTGGTTTCAGATCTTTGTGTAGTTGTAGGGTATGTGTATACCCATTTTTTGTACATATTATGATGTATGACCCAGTTGTGGTCTTGTTTTGAGCCTGTATATGTACAGTTGATGTTGTTGTATAAAGTATGTTTCCTCCTGACTTTCTTTGTGTGGTTTTATGTATCTGCCTATATAGTTGTTCATGTTTTATCTGGATCAGCAGGGGCTTGTTTTATGTTCTTTGTTATGTGGTTTTTATATTCCATGCATAATGTAATCAAGAAAAACGATTCTATCGCTTCCGCACCGCATATATTTAGCGCTGATAGCACGATATGAGTATCATGGATGATAACATACCGGAGACGTCCGGGGTGTTACAGAGACCTATTGTTGATAAGGTTACTAGAAGACTACATTCTTGGAAACATCGATCTCTATCTCTAGCGGGAAGAGTTTTCGTTATTAACTCGGTAATTTCTTCTCTACCTTTTTTTTGTATGTCTCTATTTAAAGTTCCAAAGGGAGTGAGGAAAAAAAATAGAAAGCCTTCAAAGAAAATTCCTATGGGGAGGGAATGAGATGCATAGGAAAATTAGTTGGGTTAGGTGGAGAAAGGTTTGTTGACCAAAAACACATGGGAGTTTGGGAATTAAGGATATTAGCTTCTTTAATGAACCCTTGTTGGCCAAATGGAGATGGAAGCTTTTTGAGAATGAGGAAGTCTTGAGGGTTAAAATTCTAGAATCTAAGTATGGGGGTTGGAGGGGACTATTGGATGAAAATGTGCCAAGAAGGGCATCTATTTAATGGAGGGACTTATGTAAATTGTGTGGAGGCAAGGATCCTTCAATGTGGTTTGCTTCTAGATGCAAATGGAGGATTAGTGATAGGGAGAAAATCCGGTTTTGACATGACACTTGGGTAGAAAACCAACATCTAGCCTCACAATACCCTAGATTATTTATCTTGTCATCAAACCAAGAAGAAACTTTCCAAAATGTGAGATGTGGGAAAGTGGGGTGTGGAGGTGGAAATTGGAGTGGAAGGTGCCATGTTTTGTGTGGGAGGAGAGGTTAAGAGAGGAATTGCAAAATAAGTTAAATGAAATATCTTTGAACAACAACTTGCAAGATTCATTGATGTGGTTGGATAGTCCCAAAATTCTCGATAAATCTAGCATACCTATCCATTTGTGATATAAGTGATGATAGTGATGTTAATGATATATTTTCTTAAATATGGAACTTGCATGTTCCTCCTAAAGTTCAATGCTTTATTTGGAGGGTCCTTCATAATGGTCTCCCCATCTAAACACAATTTGAGGAGGAGAGAAGGATCTTTGCCCTCGATTGGTTGCCCTTTCTATCAGCAGGAGCCGGAAACCAGTAAACATATTTTGTTTTCATGACATAAAAGCCATGAAATATAGTGCTTAAGCTCATTATGGTTGGAGGACAATATTCTCTTCCAAGGAACAACACATATTTTGCAATTCCAGGGAACCTTCTAATCTAGCGGAGGGAAAAAGCCATGATGGTACTTTGGGGATCTATCGTGTGGAATTTATAGAGGCTACGTAAAGGTGTCTATTCAAGGATGGACAATTAGACTTGCATAGCTGAATAAAAGACATCAAATTCTTTACTTGGCTTTGGCTCAAGAATATCATGGGTTGTGATGTGTGTTCCTTTTCACAATGGCACTGCCGATTTGTATCGTGCCTCAGACATATTACTTCAAGAAGATAGTGACACTGTTGTTATTATCTAATATGGCCTTGATGTTGCTGTTTTGCTTTTGGGAGGGAGTCAATATAGACAAAGCAGAGCAGCTTGGTTACCCTTTATTTACAATTATGATTGTTAATATTTGGTAACCTTGGGCACAATCTCATTGATATACATATTATACAGGGGTTTTAGGACATATACTATAAATGACTCTTCCCACATTTTGTGTCGCATACATAAATATATATTTGCTTATTTTTCTAAAAAGAATTGTGATAGGTTTTTGTTAAATGTTCTAGAACTATCAAAATGGGTTGGCTTGGCATGTTGGACCAACCCACCTCTTAAACGAGACAGTTCAACCCGACCACTTAAAGTTGATTCCAGAAAAAAGTGATTTGACTCGAGCTACCATGGGTTGTGGGTTAAACGGGTTAGTCCACCAACCCACCAAAAATACAATAAAAAATATTTGTTTTTTAAAAGAAAATTCAACAAAAAATCATTTTTTAGAAAAATAAATTTTAATAAATCAAAAAATTATTAGTTAAATTAATTTTTGATACTATCCACACACCACAAGACATATCACAAGCTAGAAGTCTAGAACTATAATAACAAAAAAATTTAAAATAGACTTGAAGAAAACACTAAATAAAATAATGTTGAACAATATTACAAAATACTAAAAGTGTATTTTAGGTGAATTTTACTCTATTTCTAATTAAATGAATAAAATACTTTAAAGTCTTACAAAAATATTACAAAATAAATATTACAAAATACTAATAGATTATTTTTTAGGTGGGTTAAGTGGGTCATCCAACTCACCACGGGTTCAATCCAGGTGAGTCGAGTTATAAGTAGATTGATCAAGTTTTACAACCAACATCAAAATTTCTCATTTTTGGGTCTAGCCTGGGTGGGACCCATGATTGGTCAGGTTGACCCGTGGGTTTGGACCCATCTAAACAACTCTAATTTTAATTTTTAATGTTATGTTGAGTCAAATTATTGTGAGAGGCTTGTGAAAAAATATTTGAATTGAATTGACATGCAAAAATCTCTAACCATTAATTCAGTTGTGTTTCCAATACACTTCAAAAATATCAGTCCATTGTTTGCATATTTAATTAAATATTTGTGATTAATTTTTCATATGACAATTAGACACAATGACCCAATTGAAAAAAAATATACAAGAATCCAATAAAAAGAAAAAATGTTCAAGAACCTAATTAATTTTTTTAATTAAAAATACGAAAACCTGCAAAATAATTAAACCTATTATTAATGTTAACAATTTGATTATATTCCATCAATCACTATTGTAAAGTTCATGTCTTTGTTGACGACTAAGTAAAGTCACACCCACCCATCAATCACTATTATTTATATATATATATATATATATATATATATTCTATCTTATTTAGTTTTGAAATATATTAATAATTTATATTAATTAAAATTGTCTAATAAATATTATTAATGGGGTAATTTAATATTTAATTATATATGATCAATAACTATCACTCCCTCTATCCTTAAATGAATAAATGTTGTATTTGATAAAAATATCACAAAATAAATTTCATGTTAGCTTTTCTAATATAATATTAATTACTTTTTTCATTAATACCCCTAATAAATATCATTTTAATTTTAAATGTAACATTAATAATAATTTTAGTTTTATAAAATTAATATGTTTTCATTTATTTATTAGTATTTTTAGTCCGCATAAAAGAACATAAGATAACAATTATTTTAGTACGAAAGGAGTATTCTGTTTATCTTCTCATCAACATGAGTTTAAGTCTATTTTATAGTATTAGTTATTCATCTCCGTCTTCTTTTGTATGACAAATGTTTACCAATATTGTAAGGACATTGATTGATTAAGGAAGTAAAATAAGAATTATTTTTTTATTGGAATGCCTAAAAATGCATTTTTCTATTTTAAAATGTGCTCATATATGATTTTCAATATATAAAAAGAATCCTTTTTAATTCCTTATATGGTTATTGTTTGAGACACTAATTAAGGAATTAAAAGGAGAAACCTTTTATTATAAATCATAAAAGCACGTTTTAAAATTATATTTTATCACATTTCTATGCATTTTTTCTTTTACTTTCTTAATCATTTCTCTTATGGTAAGCATTTACTTTATTAATATTAATGTTAATTTATTCAAAGTGCTTTCATGCTCCAAGATTTTTAGGAGCGTTTAAGAAAAAGGATCTCAAACTAAATTAAATGCATTGCTCAAGTTTAATGACAAGATCAGAATTAAAGTTTGCCGAAAGAAAAACCACTTTGTAACATAAAACGGTAATTAAACAGAACTAATTGAGTTGGCCCAAGACCATTATTTAAGCTGAGTGTTCGTTTCTTCTTCTGGGGATTTGGGGAAAACAACTAGGAGAAGGGGGATCTTATACAATTTGAAACACTTGCAAAGGGAAGCTAGCTGATGTACATCCCACAGCAGGGTCAAGAACAGTTTCGTTTATTGCTTCATTAGTGGTCTTAAACGGATACAGAGTTAGAGATTTTGAAGTCCAGATCCCACAGCTCAAATGTGCCCTTAACGAAATTGTAATGTGCACCTTTCAAGGCAAGAGTTTTCTTCACAACCGCATCCCTCACAAAAGAATAAGTCAATAGGTTCCCAAGTGATACATTCACAGCTTCCTGCATTGAAGTGAGGAAGAAAACTTCAATACGAGATAGCATAACTATATTTGAAGTATTGTATTCAATGCCAATAATTTTAAGCCCTTGTACTATGCTATGTATGTATAACATGGTTAATTCGAAACAAATTATGTCCCCCAAATAATAAAGTAGTGTGGGACATAGAGGTCTTTAAGTAGAATTTACTTGCCTTTTCGCAGTTGGTACACTGCTCAGAGAATTCTAATGTGTTTGCTTCTGTTTTAACCTTGGACTTTGCTGGAGTGCAAATTTGGACCCAGTGCTCTATGAATTCACTATATGATAACACAAGAAGCAAAAAATTTCAGGTCATTATGCACGTTACATTATCTTTTATTGACAAGGATTTAATTACAATAAAAGTTATACTGTTGTCGGATGGTTAAGAGAGAAAAAAAATAAGAGAAATGGTGAATTCAAATTCTTCGTATTAACAAAAGTTAATAAAATTAACAACTAACATTAACCTTTAAAAAATGTAATACAATAAAATTCATTTGAGAATCTAAGAAGCATAAAACCAATTACTATGTAGTACAATATTCCAACAATCTTCCCTAAAAAATCATTTATATAATCAATTTTATAATATATAAACATGTTTCCTTTCTAATGACCTATGAACATTATAATGTGACAGAGTGACAGGAGAACAACAAAATGCTAAATATGCTGGACAAAAAGCAACATTTCTCAAACGTTGCCCCTTTATCATGCCTTTAAGTTACCTCCAATAAGGTGTAATCAACAGGGAATTAAAATTGTTAATTTACTGTTTTAAAGCCTTGCATGTGATTGATGACACTACTTGGCATTTTAAGACTGAAAAAAGGGTCGGTGAAACACCAAGTTAGTTGGAGATTCTGAAAAGTTAACCAAAATAATTTGTGCTTCTTTTTAAAGGCCATGTACTTTTGATTTTGGTTATATAAAACATATGTACTTTGAGTACTCATCATCCTTTTGGCAAAATTATTTAATCTTTCGTTTATGAGATGCAGCCAATAATAAGGTAGACTTTTACCTTGCAGTGGTCCCATCATCTGGGATAGACATGAGAACCTTTATACCTCCACAGCAGCTGTGTCCAATGACCACAATATTCTCCACCTATAAGATATTCCCTTTAGAACCACAAAAAAATGGCTATTCTAGTTTTAAAAAAGAAAGGCATTCTGTTTATCCTTCTGTGCACCACTAACACTAATCTATCAACTTTGTCCCTTTATTTTCCTCATTTATTTTCTTCATGAATCTGAATGGAAGGTGTGGTGGCTGGTGGGTAGGTATTGGGGTTAACGTTGCAATTTGACGAGCACGACCTAATTTGGAAAAAGTTAACACTAGGAAACAAAAATATATATATATATATATATATGCGAAGAGAGATACAGGGACGAGCATGTTGTGGCTGAGTATTTGCTCGTTCCTAATTTATTTGGCAACAGAGAAATGATAATTACACAATTATTTTATTCAAAAAGAGAGAAATGTGTGATAAAATATGTGATTTGAAGGAGATAAGGAGAGAAAAATATATATTATATAGTATCAATTAGTGTTATTAAAATCGGTCTGATTATTGACCGATCGAAATAGTAAATTAATGGGTTAATAGTTTAATAGGTGAATCAGCAATTGATCCATTTTGATCCGATATATATTAAAAATTTAAAATTATATATATATCTATTATATATAAATATATAACTAGCATTATTTGAATAAAAAAAGTTCATTCATATTCCAAAATTCAAAATAACTATTGATAATAATTCAAAAAAAATTTTAAAAAAAAAGTGAACCCGATTGGGCCAAATTGATCTGACTGGTCAGATTTGATCGATTTTGACCGAGTTTGACCGGATTAATTACGTAACCAGTCCAATAATAAAATCGAATCAATTATACTATTACGTCCCGGTCCAACCGACTTGACCGAACCAATTTTAATAACTATGGTGTCAACCCAAAATATTACATAAATAATAAACTAAGTCTTATTGATATAGAATAAATTATCAATTTTATTAGTAAAGTATTACTTCCTCTACTAAATAGTCTTTAAAATAAGGAAACTATATATATAATCCTCTTAGTATTAGAAATCTTATCAAGCGGTCTTCTAAATATTAAAAAATCTGTCTGAATTAGTCCATGAATATGAATAAAATATATTAAATTAGGGATTTAATTGACTAATTAATATTCAATACTTGAAGAATTATTCATAGTTTTATCTGGGGACTACATAGGAGAGAAAGTAACACCTTCAGATCAAATTGATGGTTTATTCTACCAAAATACATATGAAACTTACGATTAGTGAACAAACCTTTATGTTTATCCAAAAATGATTTTTGTAACATTATCCTAACTTAACAGTGCTTTCATGTGAAACAGGGAACATGAGATGCGTGCGGATCCCAACAAATAATGAAACAAAGGCTATTTCTCCGCCACCAATCGTTCTAGTAATAATTTTCTCGTGCATGACCCACCACCTATATATTAGCATTATAGGGAAAGTGGATGGCTATTTTTTACCTTTAAATGTAGGACTGCATATTCAATGGCCGCCCCTGTTCCTGAATACTTCGTCTGAAACAACAAAAATGCGAGTAAATTAAATGGATGACATTGACGACAAATTTGAAATAAGGTTTGTGTTCATGACATTTAATTTGCTAAGTCAAACATTTGATAGACATATTAATATTAAACCTTGTCATATGGTGGAACCATGTTGGCAATATTTCGGACCACAAAGGCTTCACCCGGATTGAAATCCAGAATGTGGGATGGGCAAACTCGAGAGTCTGAGCAAGCAAACACCATAAACTGCAAGTGTGGGAAATGCAACATTACAATAATAAGTGATTAACCATACTTAATTAAACAGTGTTATCCAATAAATTTTAAACTTATTGCAATAAGTTACAAGTAATTATTTTTTATAAGTTTGCTCATCACTGAAATAAAATAGAAAGAATTCAGGTATAGTTTAATATTTCTTTTTTCCTTAAAAATAGAAGGTACTAGTACTCAAATTAGTTATATGTTCATAAATATATATATATATATTTTTTTAGAATTTTTCTAAAGTTATGATTGACCTGATTTGTCTTATTTGAAAAGAAAGAGAAGCTTAAAAATAATTAAGTCAAACACTATTTTCTTAAAAAACATAAGGTCCCGATGCTTAATCTACAACTATTATAAAAGATAATTATTTTATTTCGTGGGTTACATATTTTATTTTATAAACGATTTTATCCTCTAACTAATTATAAAAACTACCTCTAATCTAGACCATTGTTATAAAAGATAATTCCTCAAACATAATAGTTATATACATCTTTTAAGACAGGGAATGCCTAGACACGGACTGCCAGTTTAAAACTAGTAGAGAATAATAGATATTCAAGTAATATAAAACTGCAATAAGAACTATATGTATGAATCTTAAAAGTCATAACTTCATAGATAAAGAAAAATAGACAAAAGATAATGACGAAGAAGACTGTTTCCTGATAAGACGATTGCGTATAGTGGAATAATAGTTCACGCATGCCGCATGCCGCATGCCGCATGCGTACGATTGACAACAAAATGAGAGAAAAAAATTAACGTGTTCATAATTAAACTTTTAAAATAATCGTCTCCGTATTTGCTTTTTCCATTTTATTTATTTTTTAATTCAATTTATTTTTATTCTACACAGTTTATGGCTTTATGGAAAGTCAACTGATCCTACGGATAGCCAAATGGGCAATTATGGAAAGAAAGTTACTTCTAAGTCAAATAACGTGGCTGACCTTTGGCCTCTGGCCTCTGGCAAGTTCGCCATATAATTCCGGGTTCTTCCTGCAATAATAATTAATTAAGGACAACTAGCCACACAATAAAACTTCATCTTCCTCTTCCTCTTCCTCACCGTTTAAATTCCACAATAAACTAAAGTATCCAAATTGAATACAAGTATTTGTCTTTACCGTTATCAACTTTTTTAATAGAGTTTAATAAATATATATCGTTCATATTTTATTTTTTTACTATACTGTTAATCAATTAAACAAGTTATACTAAGCAAGGACGGGATCAGTTCATTTCGGTCCTGCAGCTAGATCTAGATCATTAGAGTCGTAATTAATTGCATACATTTATAAAGAGATAACTATCATAATTTATTATCTATAAAAAAATTAATACTTTAAGATCCCTTGATCCTAATATTGATGGAATATATGTATATATATATATATATAATTTAAATATTAACCTTAATACTTAATTTTCTACTGAAATGCTAAATCGCGTCTTACACAAATCAATGGTTCACAATCATTGATACATATTTTATTGTTTTGTGGAACATTTTAAAGGCAAATGGCCAACAAAATGTTAATTTATGATGTTGTCTTGTTATCCGTTATAATAAAATTTATGATAGAAATCATGATAAAAGCACGCTGATAACACTTTTTTTATATAAAAATATTTTTAACTCTTTAACTAATATTCTAATTCCTTAAAAAAAAAGTCTTATTAATCAATATTTTTAAAACAAGAAATCGAAAGAAAAAAATATTTATAATAAAAATTATAGAAAAATGAAAAAAAAGCATTTAAACAGCATGATTTTATGTATTTTAATAAAAAATTAATTTTTAACTAATATTTAAAGACATGAGTTAACATTTATTTTTGAAGTATACGAAAAACTTATTAAAATAATTAGGAGACATCTGACCTTAATGATATTTCTTCATCTCCATTTATTTAAGAGATACAACGATATATTTTTTAAAATATTTATTTAAAATTTACCTTCATTTAATAATTTTTTTTAAAAATTACCCCTAAACTATTGTTTGTCCCATGTTATTTATCCACCATTTTATAATTAAAAGGTCAACTTCTACATGCTCTTATCACACTTAATTAACAAAAGTACCATTAAGACGTGTCTCTTTGCATTTTGCGGTTGTAACTGAGATAGGACCCACACAATGAAATCAGATGGTAACAGAACCTTATACTGATAAGTACTAAAAAACGTAGTAATAACCTTTCACTTCATCAACAAGAAATTTCGAAGTTCCCAGAAGGGGCAATAAGGTATTTCACACAACGAAAATAGAGAAAAAAGACCCGCATATTCTGCGCAGGCAAATTCGAAATTCTGAATTTCAAAACGAAATAATAAATAGGAGAAGACCATATTACTCACTGGAATTTCTCGTTCTTGAAGTGGGCGAACCCGGTTCGGATCCTCTCGTCTGGGTTAAACAGCGTCGACCCGTTTGCGGTGGCGGTTTCCAGCTCCACCGTCAACTGCTTGATCTTTGCGGCGGCGACGCCACCCAGGTCGGCTTTCTCGCTGCCAAAACAAACAAAAGAAGTCATAACTAACGCGTCAGTGCCCGGGCCCACATGGCCCTTTGACTGCACGGGGCCCACCGTGACCGTCTCAGACGAAATAAACGCGGTTTCGTTTGGTAATGGCGGAGAAACAGACGCCAAACGACAACATTAATGTTAATTTTCCGTTCGTTTTGTCCTAATTACGTAACGGAGGAAGCGGTGGTGGTGTTTGCGTTTTGGCGAGAAAGAAAGTACAAGAAAAAAAAAACTTCAATATAGTTCACCTGATAAGCTTGGTCAACGCTGCAATGGCTTCCTCGTATGATCCTCCTGCCATATCTTTCTTCTGCTACAAAATAAATAAACTATAAACTGATTAAAACTTTAGAAATTGATTACATGCAGATGTGATAAATTAAATTCGTGGAAAGAGAGATTTGAATTTTGTAAATTCAATTTGATATGAACTTGCGGTTGAAGGAAGAGATCATATGATCGAATCTCTCCTATTAACAAAAATTAATAAATAACATTCATCAATAAAATAAAGATAGAACAGAAAATAGTAGAGGTGAATCGTGATGCAAAGTGAATCTGGAATAGATAGAAAAGGAGAGGCATCGAATCGCATCGTATGAGTACAAACCTTTTCTTTTGTTCTTGAGAACAGAGAATAGTGATCAGAGAGATTGTGATAGAGGTGGTGGTAGGAGTGTGAGTTTATATGGATGATGATGGATGAGGTTTTTGTTTTGTTCTACGCGCTAGCTAGCTAGAAGAAGAAGAGGGACCAGAACTCACGCATTGTGTGCCATCGATGCCGGGTATTAATAAGTTATGACTCAAAGTGAAAATTTAAATACAAAGAAATGGCCTTAATTGGAAGGTTTGTATCTTTGTAAGTATATTTTTCTTCCACTTCGGGACTGCGGTCTGACTTAATTAGTAGAAAATTTTTGTGAGTTAGACGCAAGCTACCTAGCATGCGTTTTTTCTTTTTCATATGCCACTGTAATAAGTTAATAATCCTCTTTTCTTTCCAGAATATATTTAGTTTAATTAAATCTTAAAATTTAGTGAGTTTCACGTCTTATCTTATTAAATGACCCTCTTTTTATCTTTATTTTCTAATTTTCAATACATCTTAACCAAGAATGTGTATGAAGAAGTACATTAAAGACTATATAGCTAATACTCCTGGCTACTATCATATTTGTAAAGATAAACAATTTTTTTATAATTAATCAGGTTACCCGTGCAATGGAAGACTAATTTTTATTAATATTTTTATATTAACAATTAAATATGTAACATAATACATCATTAAGTGAAATTATAATATGAACACAATCACGATATTATATTCAACAAAAAAGTAAAAAAAAAAAAAAAAAAAAAAAAAAAAAAAAAAAAAAAAAAAAAAAAAACACAAGTCGTGTATATGCATACGCCAACCAACAACAATCCAAATTTTCCTTTTTTCAACCACTGTTATTATCACAAAGTCCGTGGAAAAATACACCAAAAAAAAAAAAAATACATAAAGTGTCAAAAGACACATTTCCTCACTTTACACTACACTATGCTGTAACTAATATATTTGTATAAACTTGTGCAATATTTTATAATTATAAATCTATTGCATCCAAAGATCTTCAATACATGATATAACTCAATTTTGACAACTGCATTTGGTGCCTATTAATAAATAGAATTAACCTTACATTTTTAATCTTTGACATTAATAATTGATAAACTGACATTAATTGAAAATCTCTTATAAAGATAAATTAAAACCTTACATTTTTTTAATCTCTGACATTAATTTAAAATATTTAATCTCTTATTTCTTACAATATACAATTATAAGTTATTTTTGTCATTTCCTTTATTGAAAAAACAATTTTATTCTTTACTCTTTATTTGATAAAGTATAATGTAATCTAATTAACATCAATAAGATAAAAGTGATAAATCTAAAATGATGGATCATGCATATAATTATAAACACCAAATAACAAGAAATCAGAGTTATTGGAATTATGATTGTGTGTACCTGTTGTTGGACCATTGCTGAATCAAAGAAAAGATGAAAAAGATGAGGGAACAAGATGTCAGAGTCTTTCTCTCTGTTGCCTATTTAGAAATTGACAGTTTTCAACGATGGGAGCATAATGGCTCATGAAACTTAATCCCATATAAATAGGCTAGAGAGGGGACCTAGCCAATTGCCCAAAAAAGAGTCTATACCCACTGGGTCCACTCATATGGAAAATCAAGATCACACTAAAATTTACACTGTTACTCAACTAGGCTCAATAGCAATAACTTCCAGAAGCACAACTCAATATGATCACAATGGGCCAATCAAAATATTAAATTTGAATATTCATCAACCCAATTAATTTAAAATATAAAACTAATTAATTAATGTTGCCCACATAAAGGAAAATTTCTAACATTCTCACACTTGGGATATATTAATTAATTTAATATTATTTTGAAAATCATTTTATTTCGAAAATGACTTTATCGAGTTAATAACTAAAAATTCATCTTACATAACCACAATTTTGAATTCCAGCATCTCAAAACGATTCAATCTAACATAACCCCATCATAGGAACATGACAATCAATATACCAAAAATATGATAACATATGACCTTTCATACTCACATACAATGAGTATTACATCTTTATGAACCTGAGCCTAGTAGTGTAGTAAGAATTAGTGCCAAAAAGTGATCAACAATGCAACACACATTCTTATCGGTCCTCAATGTAATTTCTCAACAACATGAAATTACATTAGTGCAATTTCCAAACAACATGAAATTACATTTTTCTGATGTAATTTCTCAACAAAATGAAATTACATCACCGCAATTTCTAAATAACATGAAATTGCCTTTTCAATCCAATTTCTTAACATGAAATTAAAATAACAATTTCCAAACGACATGAAATTGCTCAGGTTAAATAAACCAACATGTCACAATACAACATGAGATCTCAAAATTTATGACATCCAAATATCTTTAAGCTCATGACATGCTTAAAGATATTATTTCATACATATATTTCTCAGTCGACAAGAGAAAAACAATAATGATGATCATCAATAAAATTCAAACAAAAGGCACAAAATAATTATTAGTTTGCATGCAAAAGTGACTCGAAAAGCAAACTGAATATAACTCCACTGATCAAGGGAATCGAAAGAATCTAAAACATTCAAAAACAAGCCTTTATAACTCCCACTAATTAAGTTCACTACATGAATATAAAATACTCTTGTTCTACACACAAAAAAGTTATCGAAAAGCCTTTCCTATCAAAGTTTTTTAGATGAAAGACTCTTGTTTCATTCAATAAATCAAAATCTTATTGAAAAATAAAATGTCATCTACATAAAGTACTAAGAAATTATATTTACTCCAACTTACTTTCATGTAGATGAATTAGTCAAATATATTTAAATTAATTTAAAGAAATTAACAAAACATTCACTGCTAAGGCAAAACGAATGCATTAAAATAAACTATAAGGGAAAATACAATATTTAACAAAGTAAGTCATTACAATGAGGCCAACAAAACAGGACATCCCCTTTGGACAGAATGCACGTACCAAAGTTTAAACCAAGGACAAAGTCTCAGACAAATAAATCAATGAGCATACACTGGTTTCAGAGAACTATCCCATTTGGACAGACAGATCACCTAGACCAATGCACCTCCAATAACTTTATTATAGACCAACTTCCAATTAAAACACACAACAACCCCCTTTGAACAGGATATTGCATGAAATAACCAAAAGCATTCTTCAAATTTACAAAGAAATTTCCATGACTAATAAATTTGGACAACAAAATAATTTATATATCATAAACCCCCTTTGAGCAAGGAATATAATATACAAATATTTTCCATTATATGAAGATTTAAACAACAAGGAGAATTACATATAATTATAAAAATTCATCCCCTTTAGGCAGACAAACTTTTAAATTATACATATTTCTCCATAATTTTACATGTAATTTAAAAATAATTTATCCCCTTTGAAAATAATATGTCAACAACAATGTCCACCAACATGAAACACTTGTTGGATATAGGGGGAGAAACAAGAAGAATGAAGCTTATGATTTTTAGAAGAAAGTTATGAGCTTTTCACATGCCTTGAAGATTGTAATTCAAATGAAGTGTATGAGAGGCCAATCTTTTGATTTTTGCATTGCATGCACATAATCATTAACATGCTTAAATGTTTTCATTAAAATATCAAAGCTACTCACACTTTGAAAAAGGAATTAATTGAGTAATGTTTTTGAAAAAATGTAATTCTACTATTTTAATCGATTACACAACGGATTAATCGATTATTTGGTTCGTGTTTAAAACTGGAAAAGTTTTGATGAACATATTAATCGATTACACAACTCTTGTAATCGATTACATAGTGTAAAATGAATATTGAGCATTGCTATTTTAATCAATTACTGTTAATCGTAATCAATTACATAAGCAATTTTGAAAAAGCTTGCTTCACTACTTTAATCGATTACCATAAATTGTAATCAATTACACAAGTTACTTCTGAAATAAAACTTCTCTGATTTAATCGATTACATCTCGGGTTAATCGATTATTTTGTTTGTTGTGAAACCCAGAACACAACCTTAAACAATTTAATCAATTAAGTGACAATTTAATCGATTACATAAGTCATTTTAATCGATTATTAGGCGAGTGTAGTCGATTACAGTTTGTTACAAAAAGTTGTTATAAATAGGAAGAAGGCTTGGCTTGAAACTTGACTTGAATACTTCGAATTTTCTGAATATACACAAGTCTTCTAAGAGTTAGAAAGTGATTTTCTGGGTTAACTAAGTTCTTGTCCCACTCTTTAATCTTCATGGGTATTGAATGATTTCTTGGGCAAGAGATTTCAAAGAAGTTATGGAGAGCATGTTCTGAAATTCTTTTTCTGCAATTCAACTTTGATTGGTAACTCACATGCATTCATATTCATTGAATAATCAGGTTGTTTCTCTCCATCATCTTTGGTTGTAAATTCATTTTTTTTAATGTTTGTTATTTAATGCTATTGTAAAAGGGTTCTTTGAAGCTTATGCTGGAGTAGTGTTCTCTAGGAAAGAACATAGTAGTGTTCTTTGGTTCTTGTTTACTGGAATTTATAATAGTGGAACTCTAATTTAGTGTTGATTAGAAGAAACTGGATGTAGCTTCTTTTGAGAAGTGAACCAGTATAAATTCTTGGGTTGCTTTTCTATTCCTTCAGTTATCTTATTCATTTGTTCTTGGTATCATTATCATTACTCAACAAGTTCTGTTTTGAGCTATTGATTTCTTGAGCTGAGTGATTTGATTGATTAAAAGGATTCTAGGTTTAAAAGTGATTAAGATCCTTTAACTCTGATTTTAATAGACAAATTCTTTTAAAATACTAAGATCAAACCAATTCACCCCCCTCTTGGTTATTGTGGGTTTTCCTATTATTTTCAATTGGTATCAGAGCAGGTTCTTAAGTGTTATTCAAAATTTGTGGGTTTTCCTATTATTTTCAATTGGTATCAGAGCAGGTTCTTAAGTGTTATTCAAAATCACTATCATTCTTTAAAAGAAAATGAATACCACACAAATTACTTTCAAGGAAATTGCCTCCCTCAACCGTCCTCCAATGTTTGAAGGAGAGCACTTCAGTTTTTGGAAAAATAGAATGAAAATCTTTATTCAATCAAATGACCCAGGTGTTTGGAATGCTATAGAAAAAACTCCTGTTATTCCTATAAAAACTGTTGGTAATGATATGATTCCCAAAGAATGGGATGAAATGACAGATGTTGAAAAGAGAGTTGTTCAATATGATTTTAAAGCTAAGAATATGATTACTTCTGCACTTTCCTCTGATGAATTTCTTAGAATTGTTAGGTACAAAAGTGCAAAGGAGATGTGGGAAATGCTGGAGATAACTCATGAAGGTACAGACAAAGTAAGAAGATCAAGAAAACATGCCTTAATCCATGAGTATTAAATGTTCAAGATGAACACCAATGAAAGCATATCTCAGCTTCAAACAAGATTCACTCATATAGTTAATCATCTTCTTGATCTTGGAAAGATCTTTGATGCTGAAGAGTTGAACATCAAAATCTTCAAGTGTCTCACAAGACCATGGCAACCAAAGGTGACAACAATCAAAGAATCAAAAGATCTATCCAAAATATTCATGGCTACACTTTTTGGTAAGCTTCCTGGGTATGAACTTGAAATGTCACAACTAACCAATGCAGAAGATGCAGAAAAGAAACAAAAAACATAGCCTTAAAAGCTGCATCCTCAAAGATGGAAGACTCAAGTGAAGAAGATGAACAAGACAACATGAATCTAATTTTCAAAAAGTTCAACAAGTTCTTGAGAAGAGACAAGAACAAAAAGTTCACAAAGAATAACAACAGAAGGAGTGACAATAATTTCACTTGCTTTGAATGTGGTAAGCCTGACCACATTAAATCTGAATGCTCTATCTTTTTGAAAAAGCAACAAGGTGAAAGCAAGATAAAGAAAGAAGAAAAGCCTAAGAGAGCCTACATAGCTTGGGAAGACAATGAGTCAACAACTTCTGAATCATCAACTGAAAAGGAAGAAGCAAATATGTGTCTCACTTCCACAATAAATGAAGATGATGAATCCTCAAGTCTTGAAACTGAGGTGAATTCTGAATTTGATCAAATTGTTGATACTTTTCAAGAAATGCATGATGAGGCTCAAAAGCTTGCAAAATCCAATAATAGGCTAAAAGGAAATCTTAGATGGCATGTCACCAAAATTGCAGAATTGCAAACTGAGATTTATAACTTGAAAGAAGAAAATGAAAAACTTGTTTCAAGTTACAAAATAAATGGATGTGTATGTGTTTCTTCTTCATCTAATGTTGACAAATACAATGATTTGCAAAAAGAGTTTGATAAGCTAAAAAAAAGTCAAGGTGAAAAACATATGGTAGTACTTTCAGAAAATAAGTACTTGGTTGATCTTTTGAAAAGGCTTTATAAAGGAAAATGCAACTTGGCTGAAATGCTAAGTCTGAAAAAATATGCTGGAGATACTTCTGCATTGGGTTACAAACATGGATTAAAACCTTATGAAAAAACCAAGTTTGTGCATCCAAAATAGAAATATCAAAAAGTTGTCTCAAAACCAAGGTTTAATCACATGACTCATTTTGAAAGAGCATCAAAAATAGTAACTTGTAACTATTGTATGAAGAAAGGTCACACATCCAATAAATGTTATGCTAAGAGATTCTATGTGCCAAATGGAGAATGCATTTGGGTACCAAAGAAAAGGAGAATAGCTAACCCCTATGAACCCAATCTCAATTGGGTACCTTTCTCTATAAATTGATTTGAATTTTGTAGGTATGTCTAAGAGCAAGATCTTCATTATGGTATCTTGATAGTGGATGCTCTAGACATATGACTAGTGACATATCAATGCTCACAAATTTGAATCTTAAAGATGGTGGATTTGTCATATATGGAGACAACAACAAAGGGAAGATAATTGGAGAAGGAAACATAGGAGACAATTTCAAAACCATGATCAGAAATGTTCTTTATGTGGAAGGTTTAAAGCACGATCTCCTAAGTATATGCCAACTTTGTGATAAAGGGTTCAAAGTGTCATTTAATGATAGTTGCTGCATGATGTGATGGACAAAATGATGAGGTGATTCATATAGGTAAGAGAAAAGGTAATATCTATTTACTCTCTATAGATCATGCATTCTTTCAAAACACTTCTTACCTAATAGGTAAAATTGATGAATCTTGGCTATGGCATAGAAGAGCAAGTTACATTAACATGCATCATATGAACAAGCTGATGAAAAAGGATTTAGTCATTGGTTTACCTAAACTTAAGTTTGAAAATGACAAATAATGTGATGCTTGTCAAAAAGGGAAACAAACAAAAAATTCTTTTCAAAGTAAAAATGTTGTTTCTACTTCAAGACCTCTTGAATTACTTCACATAGATTTGTTTGGTCCTTCTAGAACTATGAGTTTAGGAGGTAATTACTATGGACTTGTCATTGTTGATGATTACTCTAGGTTCACATGGACTTTGTTTTTGAAATCCAAAAGTGATGCTTTTAATGCTTTTAGAAAATTGGCCAAACTTGCTCAAAATGAAAAAGGGAGCAAAATTATCTCAATAAGAAGTGATCATGATGGAGAATTCCAAAATGAACATTTTGAAAAATTCTGTGAAGAAAATGGAATTAACCACAATTTTTCAGCTCCAAGAACATCCCAACAAAATGGTGTTGTGGAGAGGAAAAATAGATCCCTTGAAGAAGGTGCAAGAACTCTTCTTAATAAGACAAATTTGCCTAAACATTTTTGGGCTGATGCTGTAAGTATAGTTTGTTACACTTTGAATAGATTACTAATAAAGCATATTTTAAAGAAAACTCCTTATGAACTATACAAAGGTAGAAAACCAAATATTTCTCATTTGAGAGTATTTGGCTGCAAGTGCTTTGTTTTAAATAATGGTAAAGAATCACTTGGAAAATTTGATGCTAAAGTTGATGAAGCCATCTTCCTTGGAAATTCATTACATAGCAAAGCCTATAGAGTTTTCAATAAAGAACCTTGTGCATGGAAGAAACAGTACATGTTATTTGTGATGAATCTAATCCCTCCAAGGAGGAAAAGAAGTGTGATATTGATGTAGGTCTGACCGCGGTCGTACGCAACCAAATTAATATGATTTTAAATGTAGTACTAGGAAAGTGACTCCTAGGTCGTCTCTCAAGGATCAATTGTCGATGTTTAAGGGATTGAAAACGTGTTGGGGGGTTTTTGAAGGAATTTGGCAGAATATATAAAATTAAACAGAAATAATAATTAATTGCAATGATTAAAAACAAGTCAGA
>PYAF01005066.1:238504-286984 GCA_007407185.1 Glycine tomentella | reverse complement strand
CAATTAATTATTAAACTGCCCTGTAAATAAAAATTAGAATAATTAAACTTAAAATAATCCAAATTAATTAAAATCCGAATTATTGGTCTAATTAAATCCCAAATGAGAAACAATGCAAAATATAAACAATTAAGCACAAGTTAGGGATTAAAATGAGTACAAAAAGATGAGTAATTAGTGATAAATAGTGACTCATCAAGGTCCTTTGGAGGAGTTCATTCAGCTTAATGATTCAATGGATAAAGAAAAAGAAGAACCAATTGTTGAAGCTAAGCAATCAACACCAGTTCAAGAGCCAAACGATTGAAGAACTACAACAGATCTCTCCCTTGACAATATCATTGGTGAAGTTTCAAAGGGAGTATCTACTAGATCATCATTAAAAATTCTCTGCTGTAATGTGGCTTTTGTTTCACAAATAGAACCTAAGAACATTGATCAAACCTTAATTGATGAACATTGGATGCATGCCATGCATGATGAATTAAATCAATTTAAAAGAAATGAAGTTTGGGAACTTGTTCCTAGACCTTCTTCTCCCAAACCTATTGACACTAAGTGGGTTTTTAGAAACAAACTTGATGAGAGTGGAATCATAATCAGAAACAAAGCTAGATTGGTTACAAAAGGTTACAACCAAGAGGAAGACATTGACTATGAGGAAACCTATGCACCAGTTGCAAGATTGGAAGCCATTAGATTATTACTTGCATATGCATGTTTAATGGATTTTAAACTTTTTTAAATGGATGTTAAAAGTACTTTCTTAAATGGATATATTGAGGAGGAAATCTATGTGGAACAACCTCCTGGTTTTGTAGATTTTAAATATCCAAACCATGTTTTCAAACTTAAGAAAGCTCTTTATGGTTTAAAACAAGCTCCAAAGTCTTGATATAAGAGATTAAGTAAATTTCTGCTTGAACAATCTTTCACAAGAGGACATGTTGATAAAACCTTGTTCATCAAAAGGCAAAGCAATGATATCTTACTAGTTCAAGTGTATGTTGATGATATAATTTTTGGTTTAACTAATCAATTGTTGTGCAAAGAATTTTCTAGCTCTATGTAAAATGAGTTTGAAATGTCAATGATGGAGAAGTTAACATTCTTTCTTGGACTTCAGGTGAAGCAAATGAAGAATGGGACATTTCTAAATCAAATCAAGTATTGTCTTGAAGTGATTAAAAAATTTGAAATGGATAAAAGCAAAGATGCTGCAACCCTAATGGCAACATCAACTCATTTTGATTCAAATGAAAAAAGAAAGAAAGTTAATGAATCAAGATTTAGAGGAATGATTGGATCCTTACTATATTTGACAACTAGTAGACCAGATATTATGTTGAGTGTGCTTGTGTGCAAAATATCAAGAAAATTCCAAAGAATCACACCTCACTGCAGTTAAAAGGATCCTCAAATATCTCAAATCAACACCAAAAGTTGGTCTTTAGTATCCTAAAGGTGCATCACTTAGTTTAGTAGGATATTCTGATTCTGGCTTTGTAGGGTGTAAATTGGATAGAAAAAGCATTATTGGAACTTGTCACCTACTAGGCAGCTCACTAATATCTTGGCATTGCAAGAAGCAATCTTGTGTTGCTTTATCAACAGCTGAAGCTGAGTATATCTCTGCTGGAAGTTAAAAGAAATACCTCTGCTATGTGACAACACAAGTGCCATCAACATTTCCAAGAATCCAATAATGCACTCAAGGACCAAACACATTGAGATAAGACATCACTTCCTTAGAGATCACATCCAAAAAGGTAACATCAAAATTGACTTCATTGATACTCACCATCAATTAGCTGATATATTCACTAAACCTTTGGCTAGAGATAGATTCCACACTTAGAAATATGGTAGGTATCCTTGATGAGTCTAACATTTGCTAGCATGCTTGCCTTGTGCTTATTCATTGGAAATAACTTCTTACCTGTTCAATCATCACACGTGCTTTCAAAATTTAAAAAATGTTACATAAATATTGTTTATTCTGATATTGCTACTGGAACAATCGATTAAAGCACGTATTAATCGATTAAATGAAGTTGAAACATGGCTAAGAATGAAATTTGTACTTATGTAATCAATTACACAACCAGGACAATCGATTATTCTACATAGGAAATAATTCCATAAAATGATTTTTTCTGGAATAATCGATTAAACCATCGAATTAATCAATTACATAGCTTAAAAATTCTTTTACAAAAATTCTAATCACTGGAATAATCGATTACAGTGAATGGTATTCGATTAAATTGATTGAAAAATTATTTGAAATTCAAATTCTCTCTGTAATAATCGATTACTTGTCGAATTAATCGATTACAGCTTCTGTAGAAACTGATTTTGCTTATGAATTAATCGATTACATAAGCATATAATTGATTATTCATGGAGTTACTGCAGAATCTGCAGGATTTTCTTGAAATTTGTAACTGCCCAACTGCCAGCTAATTCAAATTTGAATCTTCTGTGCTTTAATCTTAGTGGGTTAATTCGAAATAACTGTTACTTGTTTCAAATTTGAACTTTGGAGCCCAAAATCTTCTATAAATACAGCCTATGTTCAAAGGAGAAATCACACCATCTTAAGCTCTACTGTGTTTTTCTTTCTTCCTCTGAGTCCAGAAACCTTGTCTTATAGCCTTTCCTCCCACGTTCAATATGTCTGCACCTTGTTGGTTTCAGAGGAGCTATTTGAAGAATGGAATAGGAATCAAGCTTTGGTTTTGAGCTTTCAACATGCATTGAATGCCTTGAAGAATGATTTGTGTTAAATGTGTAAGAAAGAAGCAATTCTGGTGATCCAAGGGTATTGCATTCATATCATTCATTAATTCAATTAACTTGAGCAATAAAAATCACAAGGCTTTGATAAAATCATCAAGTGTTTGATTTAAATCAAAGGTTTTTGGAAAAATGAATTTGTACTGACTTAATCGATTACATTGAGGATATAATCGATTGTTTTGTTCTTAGTTCTTTCTGGAAAACTTTTCAAGAACAATGTAATTGATTACCTATCGGAATAATCGATTGTTTGACATTTGTTTTCACATACACTGCCTTGATGAACACTTTAATCGATTACCAACAGGTAGTAATCGATTACACTACTATACATTATTTCAAGTCCTGCTGGAAAAATCGATTACCAAAGAGTAGTAATCGATTACACAGGCTGAACTGAAAAAACCATCTTCCTGTCTTAATCGATTACCAAATTCAGTAATCGATTACATCATACACATATGCATATTAGTTTTTGATGCATTAATCGATTACCAAATATAGTAATCGATTACATAGTTCAATATGATTTCTAAAGCTTCCTAGTTTAATCGATTACCAGAATCAGTAATCGATTACACAGTGTATTTCAAGTTTATGAAGCTTCCTGTCTTAATCGATTACAAGATGAAATAATCGATTATTTTGTTCGTTGCTCATGTCCAGATTCTTGTAGAACACTTTAATCGATTACCAGATTGATTTAATCGATTACATGAGTGAAATAATCGATTATTAGGCGCATTGAACCGATTACTGACAGTTACAAATGTTTGTTATAAATAAAACCCTGGCTCAGCTTGTTTTGTAACTTGATCAATTCATATTTTGAGCACACATAAGCTTTCTAAACACGTTCTAAGTGATTTTTCTGGATTCTATGAGTTCTTGCTTTCACTAAAACATTCATGGGTTTTTAGGTGATTCTTTAAAGCAAGAAGATACTTTCAAAGGTTAAGGAAGAAGATGTTCTGAGATTGTTTTTCATCTTCCAACCTGATTTGTTCATTCATGTGTATGTCATTCACTGGATCATCTGGTGTTTTCTTTCCTTAACTGATTGGTTGTAATTTTGTTTACAAATTTGTGTTGAATTGGCTATTGTAATTTTGATTCTTAAAGCTTGGGACTAGAGAAGGGTTCTCTAGCTTAAAGATCAGAGTAGTGTTCTCTAGATCTTTCTCCTTAGATTTCTAATAGGGTTTTAGATTTATGTTCTTTGTCTAGGGTTGATAAAGGGGAGATTCTTGTAAAAGCTTGTAAGAATATTTTTATAATAGTGGAACTCTAACCTAGTGTTGGTTGGAAGAAACTGGATGTAGCTTCATGATTTGAAGTGAACCAGTATAAGTTGCTTGTGTTCTTATTTCTATTATCATCTTATTAATTGTCTTTTATTCTTTGAATCATATTCATTGCACAACAAGTTTGATTTTGATCTATTGAATTCTTGGACTGAGCTATTTGATTGAGTAAAAGGTTTCTTGGTTTAAAAGTGATCAAGATCCTGAAAACTCTGATTTGAATTTGATTTTAATATACCAAGGTTCAACCAATTCATCCCCCCTCTTGGTTGTTGTGAAGTATTCCTATTATTTTCAAACCTAAGAGAACCAAATCCTCTAAGAGAAAGAGTGCTGAAACCTTTAACCCTGCTGTGTATAGGTTAGATCATTGGTTTCCTGCTGAGAGAGACAAAATGACCTACCTTCAGTTTAATGCCACCAAACTCATTTGTCCTCCCAAACACCTTGACCTTGACTAGTTTATTAAAGAAGGTTTTCAATTACCTGCTTTGATTGAAACCCAGGGATTGAGAAAGTTTGTTGAGATGAAGGGTACCTTTTACCCTGAATTAGTGAAGGTGTTCTATACCTGTTCTAAGGCCTCTATGGATGGAACACTTCTGTCCCAAGTTAATGGAGTAGCCATGAAAATTACTCCTGAAGTCTAAGAAGCTGTTGCTGGTATTTCTTTTAAAGGTGAAAGGAAATTTGAAGAAGAGGCTGGGGGTTATAATAGGGTGGAAACCTATATGGGGATGCTTCTTGATCCTCAAATGAGGTCGAAGCTTAGGCTAAGCACTGACCCAATGACTCATGAAGATAGACTTCTTCATTACATAATCACCTATATCTTGACCCCAAGATCCACAAATCATTCCCAAGCCATTGATGATGACATACAAATTGTGTATGGCATGAAGAATTCCATTCAGATGGATTGGATTCTCATTCTTGAGGAGATTGTGCTTAAATCCAAAAGATTGATGAATTACCCTTTTTCATATGTTGTTCTTATTTCCAGGATTATTGATTACTTCAATATAGATGTCTCTAATAAGGTTGTTGACAACACAAACTCCAACAATAGCCTCATCAAAGAGAAACATCTCACCAAGCTTAGGATGGTCAAAACCCCTCATGGATGGCAAATGGCTGACCAACAAATCCCTGCTGCTGGAAATGAAGAAGAAGCTAATGAAGAGGCTGAAGATGAAAGCCCTGCTCAACCATCTTACAGTCCATTGAATCACTTATGATTCAAAAGATGGATGCCTTATTGTCCCTACATCATGAGCACAGGGCTGAGACTAATTCATCTTTGGAAGAGATGAAATTTAGGCTAGAGAACATAGAAGCTAGGCTTGTCCTTGATGATTTTGATAAACTAACTTAGGTTTCTTGTATTTCCTCTTATTGCTTTACTCTGTTTTTTTTTCTTTCCTCTGATTAATGTACTGTCTTTCCCTTTCCATTAATGAAGTTTTACTTTCTCCTTCTCATTATTTGCTATGCTATCTTTTTGTCTTTGATAAGCCAAATAGGGGAAGAAAAATTGATTGATATCTAAAGAGCAAACAAACTCTGGTTTGCTCTCTGTTGTGCTCTATTTTCTGTTGTGTTTTTTACAAATTAAAAACTGATGAAGTTATCTAAGTAAGGGGGAGCAACTAAGTCTAAGGGAGCAACTAATGAAAGTTAATGATTAATGTTTATGCAAGCATATCTCTTAACACTTGTTCTTGGCAAAGAGGCTAATTCATTTTCAGGTTAACAAAGTTCAAGACTTCTATTTTCATCCCTCAAAGTACTTCAAAAATCAAACACATGGTCAATCAAATATTTGGCATGTTCAAAGCCAAAAAGGGGAAGATTGTTGGATAAAAGGGGAGCAACAAGAAGAATGAAGCTTATGATTTAGAAGAAAGTTTTGAGCTTTTCACATGCCTTGAAGATTGTAATTCAAATGAAGTGTATGAGAGGCCAATCTTTTTATCTTTGCATTGCATGCACATAATCATTAACATGCTTAAATGTTTTCATTAAAATATCAAAGCTACTCACACTTTGAAAAAGGAATTAATTGAGTAATGTTTTTGGAAAAATGTAATTCTACTATTTTAATCGATTACACAGCGGATTAATCAATTATTTGGTTCATGTTTAAAACTGGAAAAGCTTTGATGAACATATTAATCGATTACACAACTCTTGTAATCAATTATATAGTGTAAAATGAATATTGAGCATTGTTGTTTTAATCGATTACCGTTAATCGTAATCGATTACATAAACAATTTTGAAAAAGTTTGCTTCACTGCTTTAATCGATTACCATAAATTGTAATCAATTACACAAGCTGCTTCTTAAATAAAACTTCTCTGATTTAATCGATTACAGCTCAAGTTAATCGATTATTTTGTTCATTGTGAAACCCAGAATGGCGTCTTGAACAATTTAATCGATTAAGTGACAATTTAATTGATTACATAAGTCATTTTAATCGATTATTTGGCGTGTGTAGTCGATTACAGTTTGTTACAAAAAGCTATTATAAATAGGAAGAAGGCTTGGCTTGAAACTTGACTTGAATACTTCGAATTTTCTAAATATACACAAGCCTTTTAAGAGTTAGAAAGTGATTTTCTGGGTTAACTAAGTTCTTGTCTCACTCTTTAATCTTCATGGGTATTGAATGATTTCTTGGACAAGAGATTTCAAAGAAGTTATGGAGAGCATATTCTAAAATTCTTTTTCTGCAATTCAACTTTGATTGGTAACTCATATGCATTCATATTCATTGGATCATCAGGTTGTTTCTCTCCATCATTTTTGGTTGTAAATTCGTTTTTTTTTTAATGTTTGTTATTTGATGCTATTGTAAAAGGGTTCTTTGAAGCTTATGCTAGAGTAGTGTTCTCTAGGGAAGAACAGAGTAGTGTTCTCTGGTTCTTGCTTACTAAAAGTCTAATATGGTTTCAGATTTCTATTCTTTATCTAGTGTTGATAAAGAGAGTTTTTTATAAAGCTTGTAAGAACTGGAATTTATAATAGTGGAACTCTAATCTAGTGTTGATTAGAAGAAACTGGTTGTAGCTTCTTTTGAGAAGTGAACCAATATAAATTCTTGTGTTGCTTTTCTATTCCTTCGGTTATCTTATTCATTTGTTCTTGGTATCATTATCATTACTCAATAAGTTCTGTTTTGAGCTATAGATTTTTTAAGATGAGTGATTTGATTGATTAAAAGTATTCTAGGTTTAAAAGTAATTAAGATCCTTTAACTCTGATTTTAACAGACAATTTTTTTTAAATACTAAGATCAAACCAATTCACCCCCCCTCTTGGTTATTGTGGGTATTCCTATTGTTTTCAACACTTCACAACATACATGTGTTTTTAGAAATCAAATATAATAGTATAAAATTTATAGCACCAAATGTGAATCAAAATTTCAAAAGTAAGATATTAAAGCATGGACAAGTAATCTTTCACAAAAGTGAAATAATCCAAAAATCAACTATTGGAACAACAACCGTATCAGTTTAGAGAATTTCAAAACCTAAACAGTACATAAATAGTACTAAGGTCCAAAAAATTCTAAAACGTAGAGGCTTAATCAAAAGTTTCAATCTACGTTAAAAAAAAGAGACCCAATCCAATGGAAAATAATAATTCATTGATTTCACAATGCCAAGTGTCTCACTAAAACCTAAAAGTGAAACTATAATTGAAAGTCCTAATGGAAGTGTTAGAAATTTTCCTTTATGTGAGCAACATTAATTAATTAGTTTTGTATTTTAAATTAATTGGGTTAATGGATATTCAAATTTTAATATTTTGACTGGGCCATTGCAATCATATTGAGTTGGGCTTCTAATATATATTGCTATTGGGCCTAGTTGGGCAGCGTAGGCTTTAGTGTGACCCTAGTTTTCCATAATGGGTGGACCCAGTGGCACAGACTCTTTTCTGGGTAATTGGCTAGGTCCCCTCTCTAGCCTATTTATATGGGATTAACCCATGTGAGTCATTATGCTCCCATTGCTAATGGCACCCAATTTCTGAATAAGCAATAGAGAGGAAGACTCAGGCATCTTGTTCCCTCATCTTCTCCAGCTTTTCTTTGATTCAGTAATGGTCCAGTAAGGTACACACAATCATAATTTCAATAACTCTGATTTATTATTATTTGGTGTTTTCTAATTATACGCATGATCCGTAATTTTAGATTTATCATTTGGTATCAGTGCCAGGTTCATATGATTATAGAATCCATTAAACATGAATTTGTTTGGTTGTTTAAATTAAATATCATTATACTTTTGTGCTACCTTAATTAAAAGGTCTTTTTTTTGTATTCGATTTCCATTCACATTCTTTTATGCCTTCTTGATCATCGTTTCTCGTACACTATTGTCCTATAATTTTTATTGGGATTTCTTTCAATTTACATACCTCATCGTGTACAACAAATGGCCTACTCCCTTTTTCTCCAGTTCAGTCCTTCTCTTGGTGCATTTTCCTTTTCAACAATTTTCACAAAATCAATTCGTTGTTAATCATGGGTTGTCTTCTCGCTAAAAAAATTATATATATTCTTTTTTGTTGCATGAATTTGGAGAACTAGAAATTGTGCCTAATATTGGCTTTATTAGTGAATTAATTTTTTATTTCACTTTAAAAAGGAATTATTGTCATTTATTATTATCTTTGCACAGTTATGCTGCTCACACATTAATTGCTATTTGCTAATGTTTTGTATATGTGAGCTTAAAGTACTAAAGTCTTGCCCTTAGTTTCCGTGTCATTTCATATTTGAATAAACTTGGCTAACTAATATGGATTTTGTAATTAGTATTGTTTATACCATACTATATGTGCAAGTCTTATTGCGATATTGCGTTGTTGTATAAATGAGTTGGTTTCATTGTTTTCACATTTACATGGGCTTAGTGTTCCAATATTTTGGATCCCATTTTCGAATATTGGCATTTTTTTTGTGTGAATTGGACCCACTTTTGGTTTCACTTATTATTTTGAAATTTTTCTGATGATGTGAATAACAATGTTTCATGGTTTGTTCACCTTAGCATGAATACTTATATTTATTTTTGAACACCACAGATGTGTTAGTATTAACATTTATTAGTTATTAGTAAGTGAGCATTAAGTATCATTTTTTAATTTTATATTCACTGCACATATATCTGGAATTATTTATGTCGCTTATAAGAAATAGTTTTACACGAATAGGTCCCATAATTTATAAACTTTGAACTTTTGAGGACTTTTTTCAACTATGCAGCTTTTGTGAAATACACTTTCAGAATGGTGTCTTTTAGTCGGAATGGTGTGTTTTAGAATTCTGGTGAATTATTTATTCAATGCTAACATGAATTATTTTCCTGGTTATTATCTTCTATGTTTAATGTTTCAACTAATGCAAAGTTAGCTGTTATTGTTTTCAAAAATCAGTGGTGTTACTGACTAAAATTATTAGTTTGTTTTGACTGATTTTCATTTTTGATATTTTGGAATTTTAGTGTGAATTATGTATTCAAATTTGAGTTTTATTATTTATTGATTCTTGAAATCCATTAGAACTTTCAGTTATAGTTTCACTTTTGGGTTTTAGTGAAACACTTGGTGTTGTGAAATCAATGAATTATTATTTTCCATGGGATTAGGTTTTTTTTTTTGGACCTCGAACGAGTAAGATCACAACAAAGATCGCTTTGTCCTTCAACTCATCCATCTGCATTGTCTCCTATGGGTGCAACTCTAGGAAACATTTCAGATTATGGGTGTGGTTATTAATGTTACAGCTTAAAAGGTATGTTTCCCCTTTTGCCTATTTTGATTTTTTGGGCCTTTGTGTAATGTCACTAATTATAATTAATGTAATTTGGGTGATATTTGCATAATTAAGACGCTTAGTATTAATAAAAGAGGATTAATGAAAGGAGTGGAATTTTGGTCTTTGTCTAAAGGTTAGAGTGTGAATATGAGATTGCTGAATGCACCCCCCTCCTCATGTTGAAACTATATCTGACCACACTTCTCCCATTTCTTCTTCTTCTTCTTCTTCTTCTTCTTCTTCTTCTTGCATGCCCATATCCCTCCCTAACACCCAAGCACCATTTCTCTTCACTCCTTCTTGATTGGTGGCTATAAACATAAATTAAGCAAGAAAGGAAGCTCTTCTTCTTGTCCTTTATTGTTGCTGAGTATTGGTTGTGAGCAATTTGAGAAAGGAGTGGAGCTAGGAGCTGCCCACTTCATTTGGAGTAGCTGGGCAGAATTGATACCTATAGAGAGCTTGGTCCACCCTTCAATTTGATTCTTTGAGCTCTATGGTTGGTACCCTCCTCCTATTTCTCCTTGATTCTTAAAAATCATAAGGTTAGGGTAAGGTTTGATGAGGGTTTGGAGTGAAATTGATAGATGTTGAGTATTGGGAGGTTGGGACAGTTTTAATGTATAATTTGGAGTGTGTAGAAGGTGATATAAGTGTTGAAATGGTGTCTCATGCGTGAAATATACATAAATGTATTTGACAGCAAAGAACGGTGATCTGATCAGCCATGATGTTTTGTGCATAACAGGAGTTATCGGTATCCAAATGGTCTAAAAATGGTGCCATTTGAAATCTAAGAGATTTAAGTTTGTTCTGGAATTTTGGTGCTATTTTTGGAGCTAAAATTAATTGTGCAAAGTTATAACAGGCTATTATACCCTATTTTTTATCAGATTTTACTGGTGCAAATGGCAACCTTGCAGAAATTATATCTCATTCTAGGATGATCCAAACTGAGTGGTTTCAGTGGCAATAGAAATATATGTATGTGTACTTTATACCTGTAAAAGTACAGGTCATTTGGATGAGTATCCTGGTTTTGGCGGGCGTTTGAAAATGTTTGGTTGGACTGATATGTTGCTGTTAGCACTGATATAGTGTGTGGCAGTTCTGGTATTTTAATTGTTATAGAGGCTGTGGTTAATGAAATTGGATTGGATCAGTCTTGTTTGAAAGATGAGAGATAGATCTATATGCCTCTAAATTACCTTGATTTTAGGAGCTTCCTACAAGGATTTACAATTTTTCTAAGTGGGTACAAAATCTACATAATTTTTATTCATTAAAATTCTATTTTCTGTGTTTTAGTACAATTAAATGTCTTATACGGATGGGATGATTGTTGATTCATGCTTGTGTGCCTTTGTATAGGGCGTGACACCGAGGGTATCAATGGCGGAGACCACAGTTCAGGGATATGACAATAGAACATTATTTTGTCAGGTAAGCTCTAGTTCTTGTGGTTTTTCTCCTCTAAGTTCCACCACACTCCGAGGGAGTGATGGTTGCATAGATTATTCATATGCATTGTATTTGGATGTTACAACTTTCCTCATGATAATATGTATACATGTTTTTGTGCCTTGTGTATGGTTGCCTTTCGGATAGATCTTCTAGCCAGTTAGATAGATATGAACCTCCCTAGGAGTAGAGTGTAACTCCTAGTCGGTTTGCTCACGTAAAGGGTGTATGATCCCTTAAGACCAGAGATAGGTGGTCCCGTCATGGTTGAAGCCTATTCTTGGAGGTGCCATATACGTGCATCCATATGTAAAGGGGTAGCTCCCGATGGGATGGCACGAGTGTTAGTTTCGGCCTCACACTGGGGATTGAGAGTCCCGATGCTAATGATGATGCATCTTTGGCGGGCGTAGTACCGCATAAACACATTAGAACTAGAGAATATCTATGTGTTGGTGTGAGGGCCTGGAGGCTTGGTGTTATGATGCCTTTGATGTTATGCTATCATGGAAGTGACCCAGGGGGAGGAGAAGCCTCCAAGAACCCTGAGCTTATTGAGATTGTATCTCACCTTGTGTGTGGGAATTATATTTTTGCAGGTGATACATCTGGCAGAGATAATGGGTCCTAGGGTAGAAGGCCCCAGTAGGGATAGTCATTGTATAACTGTTTGGACAGTATTTTGGGAGCATTGTGATTCATTATTTTATGTTTATGATGTATTTTGTACCCCTGCGAGGGAAGATGGGCGTGCACATATATTTCGGATCCTGTATGGATTGTGATGTACAAACACTGTATGTTTTGTACCTTCTTGTGAGGATATGCTCTAAGAGATCATGGCACAGTACGTCTATTCTTTTGTTTAGCCATAGTCTTTGTTTTGATGATGTATATATATAAATACATGTGGCTTATGATTCTCCTGATATATTTGTAAGGATATTATTGTTTTACCTATTGTTCTTTATGTTATTTGGATCGTAGAGGCTTGTTGTGGTGTGATAGAGTGCTTTTAGTTAAATTTTTGTCTAGCATTCTTAGCCTATTTGACCTCTTTTGGACTTTTATTTTCCCATTCTAATTCAGTTTTTGGCCTAGGCAAGTAAGTGGGCTTAATTGCTAATTGTTGCGTATTTTTGGATTTTTGCTCACTTAACGTATCTGACTTGTGTAGGGCCTATAGAGTGCTACCAATCTCTGAATGGAGAGTTCTAGGAGTCCCTGGAAAGATAACAAAAAGATCTATAAGTTTGCTAGAAATAGCCCAAGGCCAATTCTATCATTTTGAGGGTCATTTTGAGCTTCAAAGTTAGCACCTCTACACTTGTAATTTTGGGCTACGAATTTAATTTTCATGGTTGTAAATAGTAAATAATTAGATTGTTGGGTTTGTTTATGACCCATTCCATTTTCATAACTTAGTCACTATGTGTATTAGTGACTTTAGTGAAACTTGGACAGCACTTTACAATTCAATAAACAAGTTTTACATTTCTTTTCTTTAGTTTTTAGAATCAAAAGCTTGTTCTTCATTTTCTCTCAAGTGTTCTTCATTGTTCTTCATCTTCTTCATTTCCATTTTGCTATTCTTTCATTTTTTTGCACTCACTTCATGGGGCTTTCCTTGGTGATCATCATGGAAGGCTAAATCATTAATCAATTCAAGGATCTAACTCAAGCAAGAGAAGAATTGGAGTTCCGGTTCGGTATTTCGAATTCTACTTGAATGTTCACCTTCTTCTTCAATTTCTATTATGTTTTCATGATTATGAATGCATTTAGGATTGAAAGTTAATGTCTTAATTTCAAATGATAATCACAAGATTAATTGAATGATATTTCAGTTAGGGTTGTGGTTTCAATCAATTTAGGAGTAGAATCGATTGAACTGCTTCTATTGAGATTGAATGAATGTTCATGATAGAATCAATTTATGAGAATGATGATGATTCGAATAGCTTGGGTTAGTGAATTGGATTGATACTTTCCAATCTGTTTTACATTACTCCTTGATAATCTTGTTAATTTCTGCATTGTTCTTTAATTTTAGTTTATGTTCTTGCATGTTTTACTTTGCGCATACCAACTGTTCGACAAAAATCCCCCCTTATTATTACCAATGATTTGAAGCTAGAACCATATTGATCGTGTCTCTGAGTCGACCTAGGTTAGCTCTGTGCTGCAGAATTAGCTTAGTAAAATTATTTTTGATGCGTCTCGACAAAGCATTATCATGGTGTGTTGGCATTCGTATAGGTAATTGTGGGTACTTACCATACATGATGAATCAGAGATATGGTTTTGAAAATGCTTCCATTGGTTTTAATTATTTGATTTTAAATTATTTACTGCGCTAATCTGATTAAGTAACTATTAATACACCAGATGCATACGGGGGTGTTACATTTATGGTATCAGAGCAGTTTCCTGATGAAAGCATTATGTATGGTAATTGTGTGTTGCTCCTGACTGTTGTCTGAGTTTGCCATGGCTCTTGCATGTGTGGACACTAATTGTGGGCCTGGTCAACTCACTGTTTTGGTGTACATGTGTAGTGTCATGACAAGATCCTGAAACAATAGTGGGGCGATGAATGCCCAGCCCGATCCAGTGATGGCTGCGTTGGCAGCCATGCAACATGAGTTGGCTGCCAATAGGCAAATGTAGGAGACCATGCAGCGTGAGATGGCTTCAAACCACGAGATGAATGAGGCCTTGATGAAGGCTAATCAGGAGCTGCTTGAGGAGGTGAGGACCTTGAGGAGAGATCATAGAGCATCCTCTCCACCTCCGACGCACGAGGGCAAGGGTAGTCGCCATCAAACTGGAGGTAGCCACCTGAGAGGGTACCAAGTGTCCCATGTTGAGGTTGATGATGATGTTGTAGCCTGAGGGAAGATGCTTATCACCTTTCGTAAGCATGACCCTCTAGCTTTCCTTGGAGGATATGATTCAGTTGCTGCAGCTCGGTGGCTCCAGGCACTCAAGAATATTTTTACAGTGGTGGAGTATCCTGATCACCAGAGGTTGCTGTATGCGACCTACTTGCCAAAGGGAGATGCCCATGAGTGGTGGACCACCACTGCTCAGTTGCTTAGAGGCCAGGCTTGGGAGATAACTTGGCAGATGTTTGAGGTCTGTTTCTGGGCAGATACTTTCCCAGGGATGCTAGAGAGTAGAAACAGGCGGAGTTTGACAATCACGTTCAGGGGAGCATGACAGTGGACGAGGTCTTAGCCAGGTTCAATAAACTGGCCAAATATTCACATTTCAGGAGGTCTTTGCCTTATGCGGATGTTCTTGCTGCTAAGTTCTGAAAGGGGCTTAGGGAGAGCTTAGAGGAGCGAGTTGCGGGTAGTGGATCTCGTGACATGGATAGCCTAGTGAGGCAATGTCACCAGGTGGAGGATATGTTTCACAGATGCCGAGGCAATTAGTCTACTCCCTCAGTCAGACAGGAGGTGAGGAGGCCCAACAGTTCAGGCCCACCCGGTAAGGGTAAGGGGAAAGATCTGAGAGTCTCTACCCCATCAGACAGATTCAAGAGAGACTCTAGCCATAGTGGTTCAACACGGAGACGACCTCCTCCTAGATGTCCAGCTTGCAGGAAGGAGCACTTGGGAGTGTGCCCCACAGGCCAGTTGGTGTGTTTCAGGTGTGGTAAACCAGGCCACATTTCTCGTGAGTACCCGCAGACAAGGGGTCGGGCACTGGCTGTTCCAGTTATGACGGTAGCACCCACAGCAGGTTAGGTGTATACAATTGATGCCGGAGAGGCAGCCAGAGCTCCTAATTTGTTTAGAGGTACTATTCTGATTGTCGATTATGACGTGAAAGTCTTGTTTGACTCCGAAGCTACACATTCATTCATCCAGGAAATTACTGCATTTGGGCTAAATTTGCCCATGCTTAGATGTTCTCCTCCGATGAAGGTGACCACTGCATCGAGTGAGAGGTGCCAGGTGAGCATGTACTGCAAGGATGTGCAGTTTCAATTTGATGGAAAAGAGTATACGATTGATTTGTACTGCCTAGCTATGCCTACCCTTGAGATCATCCTGCGTATGGATTGGTTGGCCAAGTACGGCGTGATACTAGACTATTGTAACAAGAAGAGTTACAAATCTCAGCTTGTAGTTCAATAATCTTAGCAAGATGATCTTCAATACTCTTTCTAAGCTTATTGTTAGATTTTGAAAGCTTTTTTGTGCCTCTTTGTGCATTTCTTGAAAAGCAAGAATAGCTTGATCAACTTCATAATTTACCTCATCATCTTCACTCAAGAGATCATCATCATCTTGATTGACAATGGATGTAAGGCACATGTTTGCTTCCTTTATTTCAGTGGAGGATTCTGAACTTGTTGAGTCATTGTCTTCCCAAGCTATATAAGCTCTTCTAGACTTTCCTTCTTTCTTCCTTTGCTGTCCCTTTGTTGCTTCTTCAAGTAGATTGAGCATTCAGACTTGATGTGGCTAGGTTTTCCACATTCAAAGCATGTAAAGTTGTTATCAATCTTGTTGTTGTTGTTGTTGTTGTTTTTGATGTTTCTTGAGAATCTTTTGCCTTTGTTCTTCTTCAAAAATTTGCTGAACTTTTTGACTATTAAGTTCATGTTTTCCTTATCTTCCTCATCACTTGAATCTTCCTCTTTCTCCACTTTAGATGTTGCAGCTTTTAGAGCAATTCCTTTGTCTTTCTTATTTGCATCTTCAACACAAGTTAATTGAGACAATTCCAATTCATATTCAAGTAACTTACCAAAGAGTGCAGCCATTGACATTTTGGATAAATCCTTGGATTCTTTGATTGTTATCACCTTTGGTTGCCAAGATCTAGTGAGACACTTCAAGATCTTGATGTTTAGTTCCTCAACATCAAAAGTCTTTCCAAGTCCCAAAAGATGATTGACACTGTGTGTGAATGATGTTTGGAGTTGGGAAATACTTTCATTTGTGTTCATCTTGAACATTTCATACTCATGAATCAATGAATGCTTCCTTGATCTTCTTACTTCTTCAGTTCCTTCATGAGTGATCTCTAACATCTCCCACATCTCCTTAGCACTTGTGCCCTTAACTGTTCTAAAGAATTCATCAAAGGAAAGCGTAGAAGTTATCATGTTTTTGGCCTTAAAATCATATTGAACAACCTTTTTCTCAACATCAGTCATCTCATCCCATTCTTTGGGAATCGTGTCATTACCAACAGTTTTGATGGGCACCACAAGACCTTTCTCTATTGCATTCCAAGGACCTGGGTCATTAGATTGAATAAAGATTTTCATCCTATTTTTCCAAAACTGATATTTTCCCCTTCAAACAAAGGAGGTCTGTTTAAAGAAGCCCTTCCTTGAAAGTTATTTGTGAGATATTCATTTTTGAAAAAAAAAATAGTGATCTTGAGTAACTTTCAAGATCCAATTCTTGATGTCAATTGTAAAGAATATGAATATCTCACACTTATCAAGAGTGGGGGTGAATTGGTTAAACCTTGACAAATTAAAAATTTCTTCAATCAAAATCAGAGTTCCTAGGATCTTTATCACTTTTCAAAACCAAGAAACCTTATTCAATCAAGTAGTTCAGCCCCAAGGAATTCAATGAATCAAAACTGACTTTTTTGGTCAAGCAATTTAATCAAGAACACAATGAATATAATGAGTTAAGGGATAGAGAAGCAAGACACAATCATATTTATACTGATTCACTTCAACACTGGAAGCTACATCCAGTTTTCTTCCAACCAACACTAGGTTAGAGTTTCACTATTATAATTTTCAGTTCTTACAATCAATTACAATGTCTTCCTTTATCAACCCTAGATAAAGTTTAGAAATTTAAAACCCTATTAGATTCTAAGAGACAAAAACCTGAGAACACTACTCAGTTCTTTCACCTAGAGAACCCCTTCTCTAGTTTCAAGCAAGAACCCAATTACAATAGCCAAATAACAAAGAAAATCCAAAATGAAAATTACAATCAGATTAAGGAGAGAAACAACCTGATGATCCAATGTATGCAATGAAAAATGAAGTTACCAGATCAGGTTGAATGATTACAAATCAATTAGCACAACTTTCCTTAATCTTGAAATGGTTTCAAGCTCCAAGAATGACTCAAACACACATGACCAAAGCACAAGGGAGCAAGAAACAATTAAACCCTTAAAAAACACTTTAGAATGCTCACAAGACTATTTAAGCTCAAAAAATATGTATGGGTAATGTTCCACAAAGTTAGAAATCAAGATGAGCATCAATCCTATTTATAATAACTTTTTGTAACTGCCTGTAATCGATTAAACGCGCCAAATAATCAATTATTTTGCACATGTAATCGATTAAATCAAGAATGTAACCGATTAAACCGTTCATAAGCATTTCAGGATTTTCTCAATGAACCAAATAATCGATTATTCCGTCCTGTAATCGATTAAGACAGGAGACGTCAAAATATCAAAATGCACTATGTAATCGATTACGAACTTTGGTAATCGATTAAGGCAGGAGTCTTCAAAAGCTGCATGAACTATTTAATCGATTACGATATGTGGTAATCGATTAAACCAGGAAAACTTGTAAGCACTAACATACAATGTAATCAATTACGAGAAACGGTAATCGATTAAAGCAGGGAAATGGCTTTTCCAAATAAGCCTGTGTAATCGATTACAATACATTGGTAATCGATTATCCCAGCACAACTTAAAATCATACATAGCTATGTAATCGATTACTACCCATTAATTGATTAAAGAGTTCAACAAGGCAGTACACATGAAAACAAAGGTCAAATAATCAATTATTCTGATAGGTAATCGATTACATTGTTCTTGAAAGTTTTTCCAAAATAGACTAAGAACAAAATAATCGATTAAGCCTTTAAGGTAATTGATTACAACAGTATAAAATGCATTTTTCCAAAAGAAAACTTTGAATCAAATTAAAAACTTAGTCAAATAACTAAAGCCTTGTGATTTTTATGAACCCAATTAATTTAATTATAGATTAATATGAATGCAATGCACTTGGATCACCATAATTGTTTTTCTCTTACACATTTCACACTAATTAAACTTCAAGGCATCCATGCTTGAATCACAATTCCTTTGCATTCTTTAAGTAGCTCCCCCTGAATCCAACATCTGTTTGAGTAGTACCCCTTTACATCATCATATTTCAATTTGATATAACTTGTGTTGTGAAGTTGAGATTCACTTAAAAATTGTCTTATATGCAATGTTGTCATGTCCCGCTTGTAATGTTCTTAGTTATTTACTCATTGAGTGGTGACACACATTGTCTATCTTAAATCTATTTCAAATCCCTAGGCTCATGCAGAACTGACCACCTTAGCTAAACCACAGTAGTGGCTTATATTTCCTTTTGGTGAGGTCCTTTCATATTAGAGGGCTCATATGTCATTGGATGCTATTTTGTTTGTCATTTTGCAATTGTACCTATGATTTTTAGTAGTGGCTCTGTTATGTTGCTTATAAGACGTGTATTAGATATATATATTCTTTTGTTTGGCCTCTATAAGGTGTTTAGTTGTTGGTACTACAAAGTGATGATCATACATGTCTATGTATTATTTTGGGATGTCCATACATTAGGGGAGGTTCTATCGAATTTTAGGTAGCAATTTCTTTGAAATATGAATTTATAATTTACATTATGTTTTCTTTTCTAATTGGATTTAATCATAGTTAAGGTTTGCCAGACCAAGGTGTTGGTCTATGTTCTAGTTGTTGGGAAAAAGATATCAATTTCCCCTTCCAGGACCTGTTATGAATAGTCTTGCACAACCAAAGCACTTTATGCACAAACAATAATTATGTAAGCAACACAACACAATTTTTTTTAACGTGGAAAACCTTCTCAATGTGAGAAATAAAAACCACGGGACCTATCTCGAAGTCTACCCAAATTCTTCACTATCAATAAAGTGAGATTACAAAAGGTTCCAACAACCTTTACAATCAACAAACAACTTTAACAAAAGTTGTACCAAACCATCACAAGAGACAAACATACAAAATATGATTTTGTACGAAATTAATTTCTACCACCAGAAATAACAACGAATAAATCCCAATGGTAAAATTTACTTATTGAAAGATAGGAACACACTGAACAAATTTTAGGACAATCCAACGGTTGAGCAACGAGATAACTCTTTCTCAATATCACTTCCCGAAACAAGACAGAACAGAGCAGGAATTCTGATAACCTCTATTTGTAGTTGAAATAATCCCTCTATAATATAGTTTAATGAATGATCCGAATGGTCAAAATCTAGAAACAGATTTTATTAACCGTTCCTCAATGTTTGAATGCAATCCAACGGTTAGTATAAGAGAAATGTCCCTCGCAATAATGTTGCATGCTTCAGAAAATGATTTCAGAACCAGTTCGGTTTTGAAATTTCCGGTGATTCTAAAAGCCTCTATTCAAGAAACCAACCATTAGATGTTAATTTTGGTGAGTCAAGAACTTTCTAAAAAAGTTTCACCAAGATCTAACGGTTAATAAAGGAGATAGAGAAGATTGAAGTATGACAATTTCTACCATTCTCCACATGCGAATTTTGATGGTTTCTTTCTCCTCTCTTTTTTCTCTCTCTTGTGGGTTTTCAAATTAACTGTCAACTTCTTAAAAGAAGTAACTGCTGACCTATTAAAAGAAGGAACTCTTATCTTTCCTTATTGGGCTGGGCTTGGCTTGGGATTCAAGCCCAACAAATCTCACCCTCTAATCCAATGAGGGAGATTTCAAACATCAATCATTAAGTGAAATCCATACCAGCAACAATTAACTTGTTGAAAAATCGAGAGGGGCAAATATCGGAGAGATTTTACACCAATAGATCATGAGTAACCATATAAGTGAACTACACACTACTCCTTACTTATATGGTGCTCAACTTTTCTATTTCTATCCGATGTGGGACTTTAACTCACACTTGTACTCCAACAATCTCTCCCTCAAAGTGTGAGTCTCTTCCACATGGTAGTCTCCCCTCGAGCGGAAGTCATTTTCAATATTCACTAGTAGTGGCCCTCAGAGCTTATGCTCTAGTACCTTGTACCGCCGCAACACTTGCGGGACTCGCTGCCTAGCCTTTATGCATGAACTCACCCGCCAGGAAAACTTTCGATTAAACGGATCTCCATGTCCATGGATCCACAAACGCCTTCTTACTTGTCCGAGCCAGTCACCAAGTTGAACCATCGGCTTTAACTTCTCAAAAGTTTCTTCTCTACTGGATCATAGAACCTGTAGTCAAACTCATCAAGTCCATATCCAATAAACACACACTGTCGTGTTTTAACATCAAGTTTGGATCTCTCATCTTTGGGGATATGCACAAAAGCCTTGCACCCAAAGACACGCAAATGATCATAGGAAACATTCCTACCAGTCCAAACTTTCTCTAGAACATCAAATTGCAATGGAACACATGGTGAGAGATTTAAAACATGAACAACAGTGCTCAAAGCCTCACCCCAAAATGACATAGGCAACTGTGACTATGAGAGTAAGCATCTAACTCTTTCAACCAGTGTCCTATTTATCCTCTCAGCAAGACCATTCAATTGAGGAGTCTTAGGAGGCGTCTTTTGATGTCGGATGCCTTGTTGTCTACAATAATGATCAAAAGGACCTGTGCACTCTCCACCATTATCTATTCTGATGCACTTCAACTTCTTCTCAGTCTGTCTCTCAACTGAGGCTTGAAACTGCTTAACATCCAACACTTGATCTTTTGTCTTCAAGGTGTAAAATCATGTCTTCCTTGAATGATTATCTATGAAAGTGACAAAATAAAGAGAACCACTAAGTGTTTTTGTCTTCATAGGACCACAAACATCAAAATATACTAAATCAAGTGTAGTTGACATTCTTGAAGGAGGGGAACTCTTGAATGCAACTCTATTTTGTTTTCCTGCTAAGCAATGAGAACACTTCTTCAATGGTGTTTTCTTCAATCCTAGAAGTTGCTCCTTGTTCGCTAAAAGAGTCAAGCCTTTCTCACTAATGTGACTAAGCCTCTTATGCCACAACTCCATTGTATCTTCATCTTCTACAACATTAATTTTTCCTGTAGAGATCCTTGCATGTGTAATATACAATGATGAACACTTCTTGCCTCTAGCCACAATCATTGAACCTTTAGTGAGCTTCCATTGACCATCATTGAATGTGTTACAAAATCCCTCATCATCAAGTTTTCCGGTTGAAATCAAGTTCAAACGAATATCAGGAATATGTTTAACATCATGCAAGACTAACCTTGTGTCATTGCTAGTCTCCAAGCACACATCTCCAACTCCAATCACATTGGTCAAGCCATCATTACCCTTCTTGACAAATCCAAAATCACCAGATTTGTAAGATGTAAAGAAATCCTTGTGAGATGTAGCATGAATGCTTGCTCCACTATCTATCACCCAGTTGGTCTCATGACATAAAAGATTAATTGCTTCACAATCATAAACAAGGAGGAAATCTGAAGTGGTAGTAGCAACTCAATCATTTTTACCACCTTCGTCATTCTTATTATCTTTCAACTTCCCTTGTTTATTATCTTTCTTCATTTTTCGGCAATACTTCTTTATATGTCCTATCAAACCACAATAGTGACACTCAACATTGGCAAACTTGTTAGACTTGCTTCTTCCTTTATCTTTATTCTTCGGACCTCGAGTTTTACTTCTCCCCTTTCTTTCAGTAACTAAGACTTCTGATTGAGAAGACGAAACTTGTTTCTTTCTTCTCATTTCTTCATTTAAGATACTACTCTTCGCCAAATCCATGCTAATTATACCATCAGGGGATAAATTAGACAGAGACATTCTAAACATCTCCCACGAGTCCGACAAAGTACCAAGCAACCATAACCCTTGTACTTCATCTTCAAACTTGATTCTCATTCCTGCTAGTTGAAGAATAATTCCTTGAAATTTATTTAAGTGATCATTCATGAAGGTACCTTCTTGATACCTTAACATCATCATCTGCTTAATCAAGAAGAGTTTGTTGTTTCCAGTCTTTCTTGCAAACAGTTGTTCAAGCTTGTTCCACAACGTTTGTGCATTAGTCTCATCACTAATATGATTCAGAACATTATCATCTACCCACTGCTTGATATAACCACAAACCTGTCGATGAATCAACGTCCATTCTTCATCAGTTTTATTTGTTGGTTTCTCAGTACCAAAGACGGCTAAGTGATACTCCTTCACATAAAGAAGATCTTCCATCTTTCCTTTCCATACATGACAATTTGAACCATTTAGTGTAACAATTCTACTTGTATTAACCTCCATAATTAATCACAAGTCAACAGGAAAAATAACACAAGCTCTTGATGCCAATTGTTGGGAAAAAGATATCAATTTCCCCTTCCAAGACCTGTTATGAATGGTTTTGCACAACCAAATCACTTTATGTACAAACAATAATTATGCAAGCAACACCACACAATTTTTTTTAACGTGAAAATCCTTCTCAATGTGAGAAATAAAAACCATGGGACCGATCTCGGAGTCCACACAAATTCTTCACTATCAATAAATTGAGATTACAAAAGGTTCTGACAACCTTTACAATCAACAAACAACTTTAACAAAAGTTGTACCAAACCATCACAAGAGGCAAACATACAAAATAGGCTTTTGTACGAAATTAATTTCTACCACCAGAAATAACAACTAACAAATCCCAACGGTCAAATTGACGTATTCCAAGAGAGAAACATAATGAACAAATTTGAGGACAATCCAACGGTTGAGAAAAGATATAACACTTTCTCAATATCACTGCTCGAAAAAGACAGAATAGAGCAGGAATTTTGCTAACCTCTATTTGCAGTTGAAACAATTCCTCTTGAAAACAGTTCAATGAATGATCCGAACGTTCAGAATATAGAAACAGATTTTATTAACCGTTCCTCAAAGTTTGAACGCGATCCAACGGTTAGTGTGAGAGAAATGTTCCTCGCAATAACGCTACATGCTTCAGAAAATGGTTTCAGAACCAGTTCTATTTTGGAATTTCCGGTGAGGCTACAAGCCTCTATTTAAGAAACCAACCGTTAGATGTTAATATTGATGAGTCATGAACCTGCTGAAAAAGTTTCACCAAGATCTAACAGTTAATAAAGGAGATAGAGAAGATTGAAGAATAACAGTTTCTACCCTTCTTCACATGCAAATTTTGATAATTTTTTTTTCTCTCCGTTTTCTCTCTCTTGTGAGTTTTCAAATTAACTGTCAACTTCTTAAAAGAAGTAATTGCTGACATATTAAAAGAAGGAACCCTTATCTTTCATTATTGGACTGGACTTGACTTGGGATTCAAGCCCAACACTAGTCACATAGGGATTTGGGGTCGTGACAATTTTCCTTTTGAAATTTGTGCTATATATGGTAAGATAGGATTAGGCCCAAACTACAACTTTGCTTTTACCAAAAGAAGTAAAACTTTAACTAATTAATCTAGGCAATGATTCTAATTACATAGATCAAAGTGCAATCACAATTAATCATACATAAAGTAAATTTACACATTATGAATTTACACTGTTTAAACTTGTACAATATAATTTTACGAGTATAAAAATCTATTCTAATAAAATTTTAATTCCTACTAAACTTAGCACATAAAATAGAATAAATATAATTGAAATTTTAAATTAAATACTTGAATTAAATTCTCATAGTAATTTATTTTCAATTTCAATTATATTTTTTATATCATACAATACAAAACTTTCTATAATATAAGTTGCAATTTTTCAAGTGTTACATGCGTGACGAAAAAAAGGTTTACAAAATTAGATGAGGAAGAAAATAAACACGTAACAAAAAAGAATTTTTCAAAAAAAAAAAATGAAACAAAACAAAGAATGGTAGAAAAGTTGGCTAAAGTCTTCTAATTTCTAATCTTACTGTTTTGGTCAAGAAATTAAATAAATTGAACTAAATAAAAATAATTTGACCAAGATTTAAGCTGAGTTTGAAATGATGGAGGGGAACATGCTGGGTTTAAGACCTATTCACTGGGAGAAAGTAATAAATTAAATTTTAATAAAAATGAAAACAATTTATTCAACAACATTCATTTGCCTTCTAATCACATTTTAATATAAAAAAAAAATTGATGGTTAAAAAAATTAGTAATAAAATCATGCAATTAATAATAAAATAAATTCTTATTTCACAAAAATTCATTTAAATTCAATTCTATTTGCATAAACCAAATACATTTCTCTTCTATTTTCTGTTACATATTGTTTTGTAACGTTGTTCACATAACACCTGGTTTGTCCAAATATTAGATGTTAGACTCTCAATAGTGGTCCAAAGTTGGAGATATGAGAATCTATGTATATTCTATTGAGTTTTTTTTTTCCTGCTTTTGACAGTACTTTAAATCTATCTTTCAATTTATTAATATAAATGACATTTATATATTTTTTATTCCCATAACACTTAAATCATATATTAACAACCATTTTAATTTATATCTTTTATTAAAAGTATAATACACTAAGGGTGTCATGTAACTCTTATTTTAAATTAGGCCCCTTGATAGAATGGAATAGGAAAAAAAAGATAGGAATTATATAGGGCCACGGATCTTTGTATATATGTTTCACGGTACTTTTAATTGTTGTCACATAACGTTTATTTGGAATTGTCACAAGGTAGTGCTATAACTAGGATATAGGAATCCCATATATAGAATGTGTTGTAACTATCCTCCTAATCATATTGTCAATTCTAGAATATCTTCTATCAATGTATTTTGTAAAAGTTTATATAGTCATTGTCATTGGTAGTTCACGTTTTGTATAAGTGTATGGTTATTGCTATTGTGGTCCAGAGAAGTTTTAATTGTAAGAGTGGGGATTATATAGGGCTACATATCTTCGAATTAGTGAAAATTGCTTATAAGAAATAAAAAATTGTAATATTTTTTCTTAAAAAGAAATAGGTAAATGATAATGATTATACTAATAAGATAGGTCTCAACTTACTTCAACTTATTATCAAAATTTTAAGCAAGAAACTTTGAGTGTAGTTATTATGTCTCTCTTGAATATTAGGAATGGATTTTTCTTTAAGAAAATATTCAACGAGAAGATTTTGTTTGCTCTGGGTAACTGAGCTTGGTAGACTTTTTTTTTTTATAATCCAAATGCCTCTTTTTAGTTGGAGATTAAATTTAATATATTTAGAGTGCATTTGGACCGGCCTTTTTATAACTAAGTTACTTTTAGATATATGATAAATTTAAGAATTTTTAAAAAACTAAAAGTTGTTTGCCCTGTTTTATTTTATTTTTTAAGTTTTAAAAGCTTAGTTTAAGATAAATTTAAATGTGTTCATAATTATCAAAATTAATAAAAATGTTTGTAATTAAAAAAAATTAAATTAAAAGCTTATTTTACGCTAAATATGTTTGGCCCAACTGTTACAGAAATTAAGCTAAAAAAGGGCCATAAAAGACCCTTAGTGTGATACCTTTTAAATTAATTAAATTGGTTAGAATATATATATATATATATATATATATATATATTTGTACAGTCCAAAATAGTAGAATGACATGTGATCACCTCATAAATGTCAATCTACACGTGGTTATCCTCCATGTCAGCATTGCCTCATTAATATGTGCTTATTCAGCCTCCGAGTGTCAGCCCGGACACAATGTCTGGGTTCCTCGTCCATATCGCTATAGGAGCACGGACCTCAACCCTCTACAGGAGCGCGGACATCAGTAATATTCTTCTCTGCTCGTTAACTGCCTATCTAAATGAAAGGATATTCAAATAAGTGTAACTACCTTATCTTATCATATCTCAACAAGTTATCTACTAATTGTTACTTATCTACAAGTAACAATATATCAACAAGGTACACATTATCTCTAATTTAAATTAAGATAAATGTCTGTTATTATCTGTATTATTATCTCCTCAACATATTATCTATAAGCAATGACTCAAGGCCCACTCCACGCTTTAAATACAACCCTCCAGGTTCTCTCCAACACACTTCATTCTCACTTCCAATCCACTCCGGATTTACTTTACACACTTCACTACATCTCTCTCATATATACTTGAATGCATTACTCAAGTTCCTTATTCTTCATATACTAGGCCGAGTACACACTTGGTCATCTTACAAATTCAATGTTCTGACTTGAGCGTCGGAGTGTTTTTCCTTTGTTTTGCAGGTATCTCCTCTAAGCAAAGCCTAACTCTACTCCGGCATCACAGAATTTGGGGTCCACACATATATATATATATATATATATATTATCTTATGTTTTAAATGGATAATAATTATATTAAAATTTAAGGTAATATGGAAAAAAGAAAGATTGGAGCTGGACGATTTATTTTGAGTAATGATGGTCTTATACGTTAATTAGCAAAGAGTAACAAGAACATGCGTCCTTTTATCCATGACATCTCCATGACTGCACTAGGATCTACAAAAATTGGGGTTTGCAACGTTTGTTTTAAATGAAGAAAAGGCTACTAATTTCAAAGCTCGAAACGATCCAGTAGGTCATCATAAATATTCTATCACAGATGCAACTATAGGATTATTGTTACGTAACACACTAAATGAATGTTTTAAAATATCATGTAATGCAAGATTGTATTCATTTGTCTTTTCATGTTTTATTTTATACATGATATGTTGATTATTTAAAGTATCTTCATTTTTAGTTGAAAAATCAGGGACCTTGATATGTAAGAAGGATAATGTTGTACTCCAAAATACAACAACTCTCAATAAAGGAAAAAGAATGTCACTAACTGACATCACCAATGGTAAGATATTGGTTAATATATTTCTTGAATATGATACATGTATGGATAAAGAACTTACAAATTCTAGGTACTTCATAATTTTGTTCTGTATTGTTATCATATTATAAAATGTGATAGCAATTTAAATTACTGTCAAGATAAATTTTTTCAATACAAGATTTTTTTTACATATATACATTAAATTTATAGGTAATATTAAACAAAGACAGATGGGAGCGGCAAGATTTAAAAATTTGTCCCATGGTCCAAATATCATGTCTTGAATCTCATGGAAGGGAATATAGTTACTTTGCCAAGTTCGTCTTAAGTGATACAAATTCTATTTTGAATGAAGGTAAGAAACATTGCTACTCATTAGTTTTTCATGTCTTTTTACACTATTTTTTTTAATTATATTATTTTATTGAAGATAATTAATGTTCCACTTTAGTATTCAACATTAAACAACAAAAGAAACGAAGATAAAATAAATGGCATCCATAATGGTAAGATACAACTTAACATATTGATATTTGTGTATGTTTAAAGATTGAAAATATACTTACAAAAATTTTCTATACAAAAATGTCTATTTAACTTTTACCATGTTTTATAATGTAGTCAATACTTTGCCTACTCAAACTAATACAAATTGCTTAATCGATTAGTACAATTTGAGTGTTGATCAGTTAAATTCAAATCAACCAATTATTGCGCAATTAACAGGTAAATATCTTCACCTTATTCGTCATTTTAAAATATTTAATAAAAAAACTCAAATTCATTTCTGACTAAAATGATGCATATCTAAATGGCAAATGTCCCAATGGAGAACTTTGACAGTAATCCACTTTCTGTCATCACTAATGGCATATATTTAATCTACAGTTCTATTATAATTTTAATGTTCCTTTAGTTATATAGTCAATCATGGTTGGGTTAGATTTATATAATATATAAGTAAATATAATTTATTATGTAATTTCAGTAGATATTCAAGGACATAGAAGGCTTCCTTGATTAAGGTTTATAAAGAGTTACCAAAAAGTAAAACATATGAACAAACAAATGAAAATGGTAAATTTCATTCATTGTAATGATAAATTTTAAAATAACGAATCATGTATATGATTATAAAATACCAAATAACAATAAATCAGAGTTGTGATTGTGTGTACCTTGTTGGACCATTAAAAAAACTGGAGAAGACGAGAGAACAAGATGCTAGAATCTTCCTCTCTATTGCCTATTCAGAAATTGGCAGCCTTCAGTGATGGGAGCATGATGGCTCATGAGACTTAACCCCATTATATATAGGCTAGAGAGGAGACCTAGTAAAAACCTAATCAACAGTGTGTCTAATGGGTCCACCCATCATAGAAGCCCAGTCAGACACTAATGCCTACATTGCTGCCTAACTAGGCCCAATACCAACAAATGCTATAAGCTCAATTCAACATGATCACAATGGACCAACCAAATAATAAAAATTGGAATATCCATTAACCCAATTAATTTAAAATACAAAACTAATTAATTAATGTTGCCCACATAAAGGAAAATTTCTAACATAACCCCATCATAGGAATATGACGATCAATATACCAAAAATATCATAGCATATGACCTTCCATAATCACATACAATGAGTATTACATCTTCATGAAACTGAGTCTAGTAGTGTAGTAAAAATTAGTGCCAAAAAGTGATCAACAATGTAATACACTAATTCTTATCAGTCATCGATGTAATTTCTCAACAACATGAAATTACATTAGTGCAATTTTCAAGCAACATGAAATTACATTTTTCTCTGATGCAATTTCTCAACAAAATGAAATTACATCACCGCAATTTCTAAACAACATGAAATTGCCTTTTATACCCAATTTCTTAACAACATGAAATTGAATTAACGCAATTTCCAAACGACATGAAATTGTTCAGGTTAAATAAACCAACATGTTACAATACAACATGAGATCTCAAAATTTGTGACATCCATATATCTTTAAGCTCACAACATGCTTAAAGATATTATTTTATACATATATTTCTCAATCGATAGGAGAAAAGCAATAATGATGATCATCAATAAAATTAAAAAAAAAAGTTACAAAATAATTATCAGTTTGCATACAAAAGTGACTCGAAAAGCAAATTGAATATAACTCCCACTGATCAAGGGAATCAAAAGAATCTAAAATATTCAAAAGCAAGCCTCTATAACTCCCATTAATTAAGCTCACTACATGAATATAAAATACTCTTATTCTACACACAAAAAAGTTATCAAAATCTTATTGAAAAAAAAAGTCATCTACATAAAGTACTAAGAAATTATATTTACTCCAACTTACTTTCATGTAGATGAATTAGTCAAATATATTTAAATTAATTTAAAGGAATTAACAAAAGATTCACTGCTAAGGCAAAATGAATGCATTAAAATAAACTATAAGACAAAATACAACTTTTAACAAAGCAAGTCATTACAACGAGGCCAACAAAACACCCTTTGGACAAAATGCACATACCAAGGTTTAAATCAAGGACAAAGCCTTAGACAAATAAATCAATGAGCATACACTGGCTTCAGAGAACTATCCCCTTTGATCAGACAGATCACCTAGACCAATGCACCTCCAATAACTTTATTATAAACAAGCTTCCAATTAAAACACACAACAACCCCCTTTTGGCAGGAAATTGCATGAAATAACCAAAAGCATTCTTCAAATTTTTTAAAAAAAATTCATGACTAATAAATTTGGGCAACAACAAAATAATTTATATATCATAAACCCCCTTTGGGTAGAGAATATAATATACAAATATTTTCCATTATATGAAGATTTAAACAACAAGAAGAATTACATATAATTATAAAAATTCATCCCCTTTGGGTAGACAAAATTTAAATTATAAATATTTCTCCATAATTCCACATGTAATTTAAAAATAATTTATCTCCTTTTGAAAATAATATATCAACAACAATGCTCACCAACATGAAATACTTCACAACATGTTTTTCGAAAAACATAAAACACTTCACAATATGTGTTTCTAACAACATGAAACACTTCACAACATGTGTTTATAGCAACATGAAACACTTCACAACATGTTTTTTGAAAAACATGAAACACTTCACAATATGTGTTTCTAACAACATGAAACACTTCACAATATACATGTGTTTTTAGAAATCAAATATAATAGTCTAAAATTTATAGCGCCAAATGTGAATCAAAATTCCAAAAGTAAGATATTAAATCATGGACAAGTAATCTTCCACAAAAGTGAAATAATTCAAAAATCAATTATTGGAACAACAACCATACCAGTTTTAGAAATTTCAAAACTTAAACAATACATGAATAGTACTAAGGTCCAAAAAATTCTAAAACATAGAGGTCCAATCAAAAGTTTCAATCTACATTAAAAAATAAAAACTTAATCCAATGGACAATAATAATTCATTGATTTCACAACATCAAGTGTTTCACTAAAACCCAAAAGTGAAAGTATATCTGAAAGTCCTAATGGATTTCAATAATCAATAAATAATATCCAAATCTGAATCATAATTCACACTAACAATCCAAAATATTTCGAAAATGAAAATCAATCTAAACAAACTAATAATTTCAGCCAGCAACGTTTTGAAAACAATAACAGCTAAGAGCTAACTTCGCATCAGTTGAAAAAAGAGTCCTCAAAAGTCCAAAGTTTATAAATTGTGGAACCTACCCATGTAAAACTATTTCTTATAAGCGACATAAATAATTCCAGGCATATGTGCAGTGAATATAAAATTAAAAAAAAACATACTTATTGCTCACTTACTAATAACTAATAAATGATAATACTAACTCATCTTTGGTGTTTAAAAATAAATATAAGTATTCATACTAAGGTGAACAAACCATGAAACATTGTTATTCACACCATCAGAAAAATTTTAAAATAATAAGTGAAACCAAAATGGGGTCCAATTCACACAAAAAAATATGTCAATATCCGAAAATGGGGTCCAAAATATCAGAACACTAAGTCATTTAAATGTGAAAATAATGAAACCAACTCATTTATACAACAACTCAATACCGCAATAAGGCTTGAACATATAGTATGGTATAAACAATACCAATTACAAAATTCATATTAGTTAGGCAAGTTTATTCAAATACGAAATAACACAGAAACTAAGGGCAAGACATTAGTACTTTAAGCTCACATATACAAAACATTAGCAAATAGCAATTAATTCGTGAGCAGCATAACTATGCAAAGATAATAATAAATGACAGTAATTCCCTTATTAAAGTGAAATAAAAAATTAATTCACTAATAAAGTCAATATTAGGCACAATTTATGGTTCTCCAAATTCATGCAACAATAAATGCACAAAACTTTAATAATTATTTCATGAAAATAGAAACTTTCAAAATAGCTTAAAATTTTCACAAAAAACATAAGCAACTTGCACCACAGTGTCAACAAATTCATTGAAACTAAAACTTCATGTTTACGAAATAATTTTGTTGAAACCAAAACAATTCATCAGATAAGAATAGTGAATCATAATTCAAATCATGAATAGTGAATCACAATTTATGCAATTTTTGGATAAAGCACACAAATATTAACTACATTAATTATTTATTATAGGTTCAATTTGTCACACATTTATTGTGAACTAGACGCTAAACTCACATGACATTACTCTATAAAATCTACATTTTATGTAGACTTATCACTTAAAAACTTGTTTTACTCAAATTATGGTGTTGCTTAATACAATAACTTATTATATTATATTATATATATATATATATTTTAACGAGAAGACAACCCATGATTAACAACGAATTAATTTTGTGAAAATTATCGAAAAGGAAAATGCACCAAGAGATGTTAAGAGCGAATTTAACTAAATTATTCATGAGCAATAATAAAAACAATTAAATATCATAAACTCTCCTTTGGAGAGAGAGATATAATATATAATTATTTTTCATCATATGAACAGAGAGAATAGTATATAATTGTCTAAAATTTATCTCATTTGAGTAGATAAATTTTATAAATTATATATCTCCATAATTCCAACATAAAGACGTCACATCATGTAATTAAAATCAACTCATTCCCTTTGGATAGATAAATAATATTTAATTACATGTTCCTATCAATAAAATTTATGCTCATATAATTTATTATTATATATTAGAAAAACCCCGTTGGGCAGATAATTAACATATAATAATTGCAGATAATAATTAACATATAATAATAATTATTAAAATAACAATAACAACTCATGAACCAAACATGCTCAAACAACATGAAACACTTTTCCAATATGTGTTTCTAGAAATTATTACATTTGCCAATCAAGAAAAATTTCACTTATTGTCAACCATAATTATTAAAATTAAATCAATTTGCCAATTTCACGAAACTCAAAATATGGGAATGTGAAATTGTATGTAACAATTGTTTCACGAAAATCCAAACAAAAAATTATGAAATTCGTGAATTAAATATGTGGGTTTATTTTTATCTACCTTAAAATTTGGGAATAAAAATTTCACTTTCATAATACAAGAAAATACACATATCATTTATTAATTGAAAGATCTCAATATGTAGAACAAATGCCCCAAGGTTCTCAATTTAATCGAATAAAAAAATCTCAATTTCTTGATTCCAATCAACAACATGGATTCTATAATCATATACACAAGGCTCTGATACCAAATGATAAATCTAAAATGACGGATCACGTATATGATTATAAAATACCAAATAACAATAAATCAGAGTTGTGATTGTGTGTACCTTGTTGGACCATTACTGAATCGAAGAAAAGCTGGAGAAGATGAGGGAACAAGATGCTAGAATCTTCCTCTCTATTGCCTATTCAGAAATTGACAGCCTTCAGTGATGGGAGCATGATGACTCATGAGACTTAACCCCATTATATATAGGTTAGAGAGAGGACCTAGCAAAAACCTAATCAACAGTGTGTCTAATGGGTCCACCCATCATAGAAGCTCAGTCAAACACTAATGCCTACACTGCTGCCCAACTAGGCCCAATACCAACAGATGCTATAAGTCCAGCTCAACATGATCACAATGGACCAACCAAATAATAAAAATTGGAATATCCATTAACCCAATTAATTTAAAATACAAAACTAATTAATTAATGTTGCCCACATAAAGGAAAATTTCTAACATGTAAAACTTTTATTCTTTTTCTGAAAATTTTATAACTTTCATCCATTGAAAATCTTATATTTGTTTTTAGGAACTAATACTGATCATAAACATGTTGACGATCATAACAAATGACTCAAATGTGATAAACATTCCCATGATGTTATATGTGAAGGTTTGTATTATGTTCACTTATTTTTGTAACTTAATAAATCATTATTAATTTTTATCATTCTAATCCTCAATCAGATAATTTTGCATAGTAATCGAACATAAGTGATCCAAGTTATGTATGTCAAGATTGTGGCGCATTGATGTGGTATGATGAGAGAATTGAAAAATCTCGAAAACCTCAAATTCCAAAGTTCTCAATATGTTGTTTGTAAGGAACAATTCAACTTCCTATGCTTGGAAATCCTCCCCAAATTTTTAAGGATTTTTTTTCTTCAAAAATGACAACAAGAACAAATATTTTTTGAAGCATATAAGATCACTCATTATGATGTATTCATTTACATCAATTGGAGGAAAAATTAATATGTGCATTATTGATGGGAATGTGCTTCCTATGACTATCACAAAATTGAGAGCTTACTACCATTTCCTAGGTCAACACCAAAGTTTGCTCAACTATACTTATATGACACTCAAAAGTGAAGTAAATAATACAATCTCTGCTATCTGTTGGGTATCTTAGACCCTCAAATCAAATTACGGAAGCGAAAATAAAATCAAAAGGGGGAGAGAGAAAGATAATCAGAATTTGTTTTACGTGAGAAAACCTTCCTCAATGTGAGAAAAGGAAAAACTCACGGGATCTAGTCCAGTATCAAAATCCACTATAACAATAATCGATTACAATGAATCAAAAACACACTAATGTAGTGGTACACTCAACCTCTCCAACAATGATGGTCACTCAAACGCTCACAGTGTTTCACTCTAAGCTCTCAAATATGCAAGCACAAGGGCTTGCTCAACAATGGCACTCAAGACTGTCACTTGAGGCTCTCAAATTTCTGTGTCTTGCTTCCACCCTTACTCATCTATTTATAGGATGAATTAGGTTTACAATGGACTGGGCCTAAGCTATCAAATATTATTTGATTTAGTCAATCAAATAAAAACAGAAAATATCAATCAAATAAAAATGGAAAGTATCAATCAACTAAAAACGAAAATTATCCAATACTATCAAGTAAAATTTAATTGTATAAGTAAAAAAATTGTTGTGTATTATATATTAATATTTTTTTCCATTATTATACCATCTTATATATTACATTAAGATAAATTTTGTGCACAAGATGGATAAAGATGACTAAATGTTTGAGGGAATCAATTGTCAATGATGTCCAACATGCACTTGATCAATGTAATCCATATGCCCAAAGGTACCTTCTTTGTATACTTGATTTTTATACACTACTACAAAATAGCAAAACAACAACAGTTCTAAACACCTTATGACGACGGTTGTAAAATCGTCGTTGTCGCGCGTGTCATTGAAAATCATGGCATTGACGACGGTTGTAAAAATCGTCTTTACTGATCCGATTTTTTTAGCATGTTTCGAAGACGGTTTTTAAGTACCGTCTTTGTTTGTTTATATACAAAGACGGTTTTATTCGTTGATCCCTTTTTTTCGAAAATGCCTACGAAGACGTCTTCGTTTGTTTATATACAAAGATGGTTTTGGCCTTAAAACTGTCTTTAATGATCCTTTTTTTTTTGGGAAATTCCTACGAAGAAGGTTTTTAAGTAAAAATCGTCTTCGTTTGTTTATATACAAAGACGGTTTTGGCCTTAAAATCGTCTTTCATGATCCCTTTTTTCTGGGAAATTCCTACGAAGAGGATTTTTAAGTCAAAATCGTCTTTGTTTATTTATATACAAAGAAGACGATTTTTAAGTAACAATCGTCTTTGTTTATTTATATACAAAGACAGTTTTTGCCTTAAAACCGTCTTTGTTGATCCCTTTTTTTCAAAAATGCCTAAGAAGATGATTTTTAAGTCAAAATCGTCTTTGTTTGTTTATATACAAAGACGGTTTGTTACATGGACCGACGTCGTTTTGAGTGTTGTTCATACAAAATGGAGACGGTTTTATATGATGTCGTCGTCGTTTTGAAGAAACAAAAAATAGCCCTGTATAACCACGACGATTGCCACCAAAAACATCGTTGTACTGACGTTTTGAAGACGGTTATTTCACAACCGTCTTTGAATTTGGAAACCTATTTACAAAATTGTCATCGCCCCACTAATGACGATGGGTATCATACAACCGTCGTCATTTTGTTGTCGTAGAATATACTTTTTGTAGTAGTGTTAAGACAGTTTCAATAAAAGTGTCGTCATACATCTCCTATTATTTACAAAATTGTCACCGTCTAATATTCTAAGACGGTTTTTCGGGAACCGTCTTAGAAGGTGCATAGTAAAAGACCACTTTTGTAGTAGTGGGTATAGAATGGTCCGAGAACAAGTACTTCAAAATCTTATGCATACAATGAAATTAAAACATTATGGCAAAAGAGGCTACAAAGCAGGACTCACAATCTTAATTTCAACTACATCATAAGTTTTTGGAATATTGAAGTGGATATATATTTTAACACCATGAAATCTGCCTTTACAATATCCATTATCGTTCCCACGTGGAGAAGATGAATTTAGAGAAGGGATTCCAAAGAGGCGTTGATTATTGGACAATGGACGATAGAGATAGGGTGAATGACAACGTTGGTCGTTTGGTCTAGTACTCTTGTTCTTCTGTATTGTGTAACATCTCAATTTTCTTAGATTGGGAAGTTTTGTGTAGAAATAGTTTGTGTTTGTTTTATATGCAGTGTGGTAGCATTATTCTTAGTGAAATCATGCATACAAGAGATAAAATCATCATTAGACAGTTAAGTGACCTATATTTAAGTTTTGAGTCTAGAAATAAGTGGTTTAAATGTAGAAATCCTTGGTCAAATTATCAGTAAACGAAAGTCAATTGTAGTTTATAAAGTCAAAGTAAGGAAATCTTTCATTAATGACAGTTTAGTAATTGAAGACTTTTAGGCTAACATGAGATATTTAGACTAATTCATGAAAGTTTAGAGCATTAATGTATTTAGATGTAAGAAACTATTAGTTTAAATAATTAAAGAGAAAGATAATTAATTTCTCATTCACTTTATTTATTTTTAGTTGAGACTAATGCAAGAGATTAATAAATGAATATATTACTTTAGAACCAATTTAGAAGTAAGAATTAATTAGGGACTGATTAAGAATTTAAGTCCTTAAGTGTAGTTAGTTTGAAAAGGAAAAAGAGAAGAAAAAACCTAGGGGACCACATGTGGGGGCCCCTCATAACCTAGGGTTCCCTCAATAAAAGAGAGAGAGCAACTCAACTCCCCACGCCTTAGTGAAGAAGTCGTCGGATATAGAGAGAAAATGGAGCTTTGTTTCATTTTTCTTCTTTCTTCCTCCATTGTTGAGGTGCTCAAGGTCCTTGAAGAGTTTAGTTCTAGGAAAGGCTCAAATATCTCCTTCAACCCACACTCGTCTCTTTGCTTCCTTGTGTCAAAAAAGAGGTAAGGAAAAGTACTTAATCTCTTAGGATCCATGCTTGATGTTGTGAAACTATATTGCATTTATGTTGTGATTTGGTGTGTTTTGCATGAAACTCGTAAATTTGTGCCTGACACTATGTTTTCTGCGAGTTGAATTTGTGAATACTAGGTTCAAAAATGGGTTCCTTGACCTCAAAACCTTGGAAATCATATATGATATGCCTCATTTGGAGTTGTATAGCCTTTGGAATTAAATTTTTAAGTTAGGGCAAGATATATGTGTATAATGCTCTATTTTCAAAAAATTTGGAATTGAAGCTAGAACTTATTATATTATGGACCTCAAAATTGAAGTCACATGGTCCAAAAACCTAGGGTTAGACATGAAACACACCCTATTTGAATTAGTATAGCTCTTGGAATCACAATGTCAAGTTTTGCGCTTTTTCAGTAAATTGTATTGTTTTGAACGGACTGCAGACATGGATTTGGTTTCTGTATTTTGACCATGGAAATGAGTTCCTCATTTGAAAAATAATGTTTTATATAAAATTTGCATGACATGGATTTCTACAATTCTTGGAAATTAGAAACAAGTTTTGTGAACTTTATTGAACAAGTGCAGGGCAGTTTTGTGTTAGAGCCAAATAGGAGTGGATTTAGGAAATTTTTATTTCAAAACTAAATTCCTTGCATTTATAAACCTTGAGAAACATAAATGGGTTTTCCTAATTATATTTTCAGACCAATGAAAACTTGATTTTAAAAGCAAATAATTATGTGCAATTCCAAATGAGAAAGTGTCATACATGTGTAGAAATGCATGGGAATAAATGATGTGAGTTATGGATTGAATTGTTTAATTGATTTAGATTTATTTATGTAGAATTGTGGAAAATTGTTATGATTAATGTTGTAAGACCGAGTGTGATCACTTGGCAAGGCATGCTGCATGTTAAGAATATGATTTATTATTAACTGTTTCATTTTGGGATTGGGGTCCGGGAGTGTTCGACCCTCGGCAAAATTTAATTTGAATGTTTTGAAATGATTCTAATGATTGGATATGTGGTGATGTGATTTTGTAAAGTGATCTTGTCTACTTAAAGGGTCATATTGATGATGACCCTACAGAAGCAAGAGGACTAATTTCCCTCCTCCCTTGTTATGCTTTTGTGTGTGTGCACGATGGTGTATGCTTGTAATCGGGGACTCCATGAGGATTGGTACGCCTTAAGAGGAAGGAATGGATGAACTAGGTAGCGAGATTATGTTAGAATTAGAGAGATTGTTGTGTCGAGAGTTGGAGCATGACCCTATACTCAGTTGGAATACACTCTCTAATGTCTGTTCACAAGTACCAACTTGATCATCATTCATACTTCTCATCAAGAAAAATGAGTGAGGATTCGTTAAGTGGGGGTAGATGACACACGGTAGGTACACTGGGGGATAGTCCAAACAGTTCAAAGGAACTTGGGGGAATCTTGAGTGGTGATAACCCAACTAAGGACATTTTTCGATTAGTTTGGGGGACTTGCGGACTTTATTTGGCATTCCTGACATGAGCAGAGTTGTATCCGTGGTTAGTGAGAGTGTCACATCCTGTACCAGCATGTGACGTGTCCTCCTAATCGTCATCCATGTGTTCCCTAAGACTAAGAAGGCTTGAAATGCTTAGTAGTTGTGTTGGTCCCAAGATAGTAACATTGTGAGACTAGAATGCATAATAGGATGTCGTGAGTGATGTATGCTAGTAAATCACATGTGATGGTTGTTAGGTCAAATGTGGGACTTAACGTCTGTGTTTGTGGTTTCGAAAGGGATGGAGTACTAACCCCTCACATCATTATTTTTATGTTTCAGATTATGAGCATCAAGATATAATTAGCTCGTGGGTTAACATCTTTGAGTGTAGAAGCATCCCTCTAAAAATTCTTCATGGGGATCTCATTGGTGGGTTCACTTTCGTCTGACATATACCTTCTTGATGACGTGATTATTCTGTAGGATTTGGATAGATGACTGCTCTGTAACTTATTATATAAATCGATATAATTTCATCAATTAATATATAAATTATACAAATTACGTAAATTTATTTGTTATAAAATTAATAAAAATTTAATATTTGATTTTTTAGACAATTTCATGTTAATAATTTTGTTTTAACTATAAAAAATTATTTATTAATAAAATTTTAATGCCAATTATATAAATCACGAAAATTACATAAATTAATATGTAAATTATTTATATAAATAATTTTATGTAATTTATGTAAATTTATTTTTATAAATAAATAATACAAAAAAATTAATTATAAAAATAATATTTTTTTTTATTTTTTAGATTATTTAAATATCATTTTAAATTTAGATAATTTTTATATATTACATAAAATATTTTTTAAAATAATCTATATATTAGTTTATAGTTTTTTTAAAACTATAATAAAATAACAACAAATTGTTATATAAAATTATTTATTAATTTATATTAAAATAAAATTAATAATAAAAATAAATACATGTAAAATTAAAAATTAAAAATATTTAAATATTTTATTTTAATTTATAAATTTTTATAATTAAAAAAAATTAACAACTCTTAATTAATGATACATGTAAAAAAGTATTTATAAAATTAATCAAATAAAACAAGTTCCTTAGTAATTTATTTCTTTGTCTTTAAATAAAGATTATGAGTTTAACTTTTACAAAGAATCTTTTTATTTTTTATTTTATTTAACTCATTATCACATAAATGTCATGTCAACAAGTCAAAATTACAATTTAGTCTAATAATAATAATTACAATAACATTTTTAAGTCAACATGTTTGAATGGATTGGGTTGAATTCAATGCAAATCATCAAAAAAATCTAACCCAAAGTGATTAGGTTGATTTGAGTGAAATTAAATTTACAAGTGACTCATCCTCAAACACTTCTATTTAATATGCCATTGTTTTCAAACATCAAAACAAGTTTTGGTAAACGGGCACTACAAAATTTTCAAGTGTCATTGTTGCTATTGAATTTCATTCGTATTGAGGTTTTCATTTAGTTTAAGAATCTATATATTCATCTAATATTGTTTTAACATTTTTTTTATTATGATATTGGTACAAAGTTGTTTCCGTCAAAAGCGCAACATGTCTTCGTCGGTAACCGTGAGCACACACAAGGTGGATATTTTTCTTCTAACACGATTTATTTCATACTCTATGATTAATCAAAATTCAAACCCTAAATTAATCACTTAGTTAAAAAACACAAGTCGTTACCACTTGTGTCAATCGTTGTTGGTTATATTATTTGAGCATTAATCCTCCCAAAACAATAAATGTGACAGGCTAAAATCAAATAATTAAGAAAAATCTCAAGGTCTAGTTAATTATTTTGAGAAAATATTTTTATTTTTATTTTTTACACTAATACAAAATAGGGATATAACATCGCGGAGTTAACATCGATTTTTTCGAAAATCCATGTTAACAAAAATGCGATGACATATTTGTAATTAAAATGATTAAGTTAATATCGATTTTTTAAAAAATCGATGTTAACATATTCCTTCAAAAATATTTTTTAATTATCTAAAATTTATTAACAATTATAACTAATAAAAGAGAATGTGTTTTAAAGAGTGTGTCAAAGAATATATTTTTAACATTTTTCATCTTTTTATATCTAAATTTATCATTTTATCACACAACCTATTTTTTCTTTAAATTTGTCATTTAGTTGTCGTTTATTTTAAAGCAATACGTAATTAATTTTAAAAGTTTAAGCAAGATTAAAATGTGCGTGTAAATAATTCCATTTAAAAACAATTTAATGACTATACACTATTAATATAAAAAGTTTTAAATTGAAAATTAATTAAAAATTATTATTGATATAACTTTTAAGATAATTATCGTAAAAATCAACACACTTACTATATACAATAATTTATGATTAAATAAAAATATTAAATTATTTTACACTATTACTACATAATATATATTTTTCCATAAAATATTTTTTTATTCTTTAAAATATTTGGAAATTTTAATTTTAGTTTTTATAAAAATCAATATAATTTGCATTTATACAGTTATATAATAATATATTTTAGTTTCTCATTAAAGCTAAGAACATATTTTTATTAAAATATAAAAACTAAAATAAATTAAATTCCTAAAAATTATTTTAAATTTGTATAGAGAATAAAAATATGATTAAATTATTTAACAATTTTTAATTAGTTCTTTCAACTATTTTTGTTTCCAATTAAGTTCTTAAACTTGTGTTTTTTTTAATTATATACTTTTATAGTTTATTTTACTATTATTATGGTAAAAAAATACACCCCCAAAATTAAGAATTAGAAACATATTTCAGAAAAAAACTAAAATAAAACAATACACTACAGAACAACGTTTTAAGTTCGATTATCGCCCCCCCCCCCCCCCCCCCCCCCCAAAAAAAAAAAATTTCAGCAAAAACCTTTCTTTATGGGCGAAACCGAATTAAAAAATAAGACCATCTAAGTAGGTTCGTCCATGTCCTGAGCATGGTATGGCTGCCACAGCCTCAGCTTCTTCAGCAGCTCTTGTGCTCCAAGTTGGCTCCCATTCTCCCATACAAATTACAAACATGCTAATTGAGGCACACAATAGAAAAATGAGTGCTAAATACATTGGACTTGTTCTTTTGGCCATTCTAGTCGTTGTCTCTTTATGAAATCTTCAAGCAATTTCTTGGTTGCACTTCAAGATTTTCTGAAATGAAGTGGCTAGCTATTGTCCATAAATTTAGATATAGATAAATATTTGAGAAGTTTTCAAAATTAAGTACAAATTAAGACTGAATATAATGAACCATAGGAGAAAATTATATTCACATTAATATTCGAAAATTCTGCTTCTCCGTTCCTGTGTCGTTAATATACAGAAGGGTTAAATGTTAAATATGTTTTTGTTTCGGTGAAAATACACCAGATTTAAATTTAGTCCTTTCAATTTTTTTTTCTTTGATTTAATTTAATTCCCAAAATTTTATAAATATCAGATTTTAATTATTTTCTTAGCTCTATTTACTTCTACAATTAAATATGACATGTGATCATCTAAGTCAACAATTTTAAAATGATTTGATAAGTCATGTAACTAATTAAAAAAAATAGTATTAAATTAATTAATTAAATAAGTAAAAAATAAAAAAACAAGTAAAAAAATAATAAAGATAAAAGGTTGCAGTGATCAGTGATGGATCTATTTCGTTTGGAGCCAATGCAGACGGGTCCAACTCATCATCCATCCGCATCGAATATACTTATTGCTCTGTCTCCTACCATTAAAGAGGATTAAAAAAAGTATTTCTAAAAGTACACTGCACATGGTAGCAGTCCCTTCATTTTTGTTATCTTGATTATCCTCCCCTAGAGGAAGGGAAGATGATTTTGCGAAATCGAAAAAGTATATTATGAGTCCAAAGAAAGCCTTTGAAGTCCGCCACACAGGAACGATGCTCAAAGCTAAACCACGCTTTTCTCTTTCTCTCGCTCTCGCTTCCGCCACTGTCTCCGCCGCGATTGTTACCGTCTCCGGCCACTGCTTTCTAGGTCCGTTCTCTGTCACTTTTTTTTTCTCTCTGCGCTCCTTCAGCCACATTTGTTTTTGCATTGCATGCTTGCTTTTAGCTTCTGTGTAGGAGTTCTTGAATTGGGAGATTGAAAAAAAAAACCAGCTTCTTAAAAAAAATTATAAAAAGCAGGTGATGGAGGTAATGGTTGCTCTAGCTTGCGCAAGGGAAGACCTGATGGTGTGTTTTCTTTGCGTCTCTTTATTATGATGTATAACCCAAGGTTTTGAATTGGTACTGCATTTGTGTTATGAACTTGTGATTACAGAAATTGCGGTCCATTACAACTGCAATTAGGTAGTAGAGACTTTCAAAACTGTAATATTGCAGCTGTAATTGTGGTCTTCAACCACAATTTGAAACCCGGTGCTTAGCGTTAATTATTATTTTTTAATTTTTTTTGTGTTTTATGGAGTCATATTTGTTGTTGCCATTATATTTTATTTTTTATAATGTAATTGTTGAGCAGTTTGAAATGTGCTATCACGAGTACTATTATGAGATTGATGTTCAGAAATGTGGATGGTGTGCAACGGAGGTTATGACAATGCTACTTTGGTGTCTATTTTTAACGTAGGTGGTGATGTGATTCTGGAATGCTTTCAGAGTTTGGGACTTCAGTGGTTTGCAGCGTCACCTGGTATGCGCTTGTATCTTCTGCCACAATATACATATATTTTTTTTGAAATGATGAAATTTTTCTTGTCTAAAAGATTGGTGACACTAATGGTGTCCGATAGATAGCTGAGAAAGGAGGACCTGGATCATAAAAAAAGTTGATAGGTAGCAGGAGAGCTGATAAGGTAATTAATGTTCACCTGAGATAATAGTCTCCAAGCTAGTAAGCTCATGGGTTTACTTTTATGTTTGACTTTTAGATCTCTTTTCATTGCTAATAATTTGAATTTTTTTCATTGGAAATATTTCACGCTAGAAGACAACTTAACCTATACTTCAGTTGAATAGATGATAAGAGATAAAGAAATGACTGAAAATAGGTAAGAAAAGTAGTATAAATTTCACTACTTTTTAAAATTACTTTGAGCATGTTGCGCCACGGAGAAGTCTTAGTGGGACCATTTACAAAATTGAAAACAATAGGAATAATTGTCAAAGCCACGTTAGGAAAAAACAATAGGAAATTGAAAAATCAAAGCTATAGCCAGCCAGCTTCTTCTGGAGGACCACATTTGATGTGCACCTATATAGATATTTGTTTGTTTCCTTTAAATTGCCAAAGCCAGGTGTTATGTACGTATTATTTTTATGCCTAAGTCTAAATAGTAAATAATATTAAAATAAAATAAATTTTAAAATGTGAAAAATAACATAAAACTCCTGTTTATATACTTTTAAATTAATTTTTTATTTCTAGATTTATCTTGCATCCTAAATTAAGTATTCTTAAATTAATTACTTTCACATCGAGTTTATATATAGTATATATCAAAATGTATGTATCTTACACATTATATTAGAATTTTTAAATTCATATAAAATTTAAAAAGTAAACATTGAAGGAAAATTAATTTAGGGGAAAACGTGTAAAATTGTATAAGAAGTATACAAAATTAATTTAATCAATTCTAGAAAAAAGCTCTTTCATCCAAATTACTGAAATTAGTCCTTATATTTTTTAGGTAATATTCAACATGGGTAAGCAGTGAGAACATTGTGATGAACCTTTACATGTTGAACATTAATAAAATTATTATGAAAACCAAAAACAATTCTTTCTGTTTTCTTCTTTGGTTTTTTTAACGGTTGGCTTTAAATAAATAATGATTTCTTTGTTTGTAGGCATTTTTCCTTTTGTTGTTTGCATGGTCATCACAATATTGATTTTTATTGTTAGTGATCATCTTCATAGGTACGAATGTCTTTCATAAATCTTTGATGTTTTTTTTTTTTTTTTACAAATGTTGTTATAACTTGTATCAAGTCACTATTACCTTATATATACAATTAATGTTTATTATGAGTGAATTTTAGTTTTCCGTTTGAAATTCAATACAATGATTCTTATGAATAGTTTGGATTAATCGTTGTATTGAATTTTGAATTGTCTGTTTGGATAGTTTGGGGAAGAGTCATTTTTTTATAGTAGATTCATATGTATAAATTAAGTTGATTTTCTTAAATTTGATGAAATTTTGGTACAATGCATTTCAGTTTGTTCTCCTAAGGACAATGTTTTCGTGTAATTTTGTTCCTTGCATAATAAGCCAAATAACTACTTCAAAGGAATTATTAACAGGTAAGTTGTAATTTCTAAGACATTTGTTTTATTATTAGAAAGACATGAATATGTTAATTGTGCAATATCCATGCATGTTTTTCTTAACAAGTGCTTTAAAGGAATTCAACGATATTCAAGGAACTAAAGCTAAGGCTACTCCTAAATGAATTGTAGTTAAAATAAATCATTTAAATAATGATTAATGTTTTCCAAATTACTTTTATTACTATTTACACTAATTTCTATTTAACGTTGAATATGTTATTCAATTTAGTGTAATAAGTAAAAAGGAAACATTAAGTGTGACTATTATGTCATGCATTGGATGTTAACTATAATACAAAGAGGCTTCAAGGATAACTGAGACATGATAATTGTTTACTTCAAAACTATTTTATTTGTTATACTTATTTTTATTTATACTTGTTAAATTATGTTTTATTATATCATGCAATATTTTACTGATCCAAGACCATTGGAACCAGAGAGATTGAAAGCAATTCGGATCCAATGGGCAAGATTTTATCTTCGAGTTAGAAACGAAACACTAGGTAGTTAAAAGATTTTTAAATAATTGTATAAATAATTTAATTACAATCGTTTATAGTGTATTGACATTATTGTTTTGTTTGACCATTACAATTCATAGTAACTTTTTATTGTATTGTGGAACTATTTGCTTGGATTGATTTATTTTTTAATTTGCAGGTTTGAGTAATATTAAAAAAATATGCTATATATTAAAAAAAATTACAAAAATCAACATCGATTTTCAGTAAAAATTGATTTTATTTAATGCACAACAACATCGGTTTTTAGTAAAAACCAATGTTGTTTTATATAAATCAACATCATTTTTTAGTAAAAACTGATGTTATTATGCAATAAATAACATCAATTTTTAGATGTTGATGTTCATTAATCAACATCAATTTTAGATATTTTTTTGTAAATCAATATCAGTTTTTGTCAAAAATCAATGTTGTTTAATGCATATTGTACATTTTTTTATTTATTTCTTATTAGGCGATATCAGTTTTTCTTAAAAATTGATGTTGTATACTTTTGTTAACATTGATTTTTGAAAATTGATGTTAACGTTGAAACTTTTAACGTCGGTGATTTTAACATCGGATAAAAATTGATGTCGGAAGGCCAAAAAATCAATGTTAAAAACATATTTTTTAGTAGTGTTGTTTTTATTTTTATTTAAACAAATGATATTTTTTTTAATTTTTGTTTTCTATTTTCAAAAAATTGTACAGAAGCTAGTAAAATTGACTTTTTGTTGATTTTTTATTTCAGTACTATTTCCTACAAATTTTTTAGAATAGAAAGAAATGGAAATAGAAAATACTTTTAAGAAGAAAAGATATTGAAAGACAAATGACAAAAGTGAGGGAAGCCAAGTTGTTGTAATATTGCCATGGGATGCTGTGGTATTATGGTTGATACTGCAAGCCAACAAAGTGAAAGGCGAGAAGAATTTTAGCAGAAAAAGTAGAGCTTATATTGTATCCTCTATGAAACCAAAACAGCAAATTACTTTGATTAATTAATAAGAGGGAGAAATAAAACTTCGATGTAAATGAATGGCTGATACATGTTTATTTCTGAAAGGTAAAACAAATCTATTAATAAATAAATGGCTGATCCATAAGTAACGGGATGTCATCCTTTTAAGTTAAACGGGGAGATGCTGATCCAATAAAAAAAACATAATAAAGATAACCCATCAACTGAATATAACTAATTAAGGAACTAAAATGATCAATTAAACCAACAATGAATAAAAAAAAAAGCCCAAATTAATTAATTTAGACTAAAAATTTAAGCATTTACTTTTTTTAATCCTATAATAAATTGTTTTTTCAATAGACAAGTTTATAGGGAGAAGAAAGGTTGTCTTATTTCAAGAAGAGAGCATGTCACACAGTTCAGGAAAAAAAGAAAACTTAAAATTTGTTGTCAAGACTTTTTGTTGGCAATTAATTTCATAAGTTAAGTTAATTTTTGGGTTTCATTATACTCTTCAATATTCCAAGATATATATACTTACATATAAAAGGAGATAATTTTTATGTCAAGACTCGGTCTCTTGAGCTAACTTTTATTAAAAAAGATGGATACAATATTTCACACTTAGACACTTCTAAAAATAAATTTGAGGGGGTAAAAAAAGTAGAGAAACATAATTTTATATTTGCATCATACAGTTTGAAATCTAAGACACAAAGTCACTGAAGATAAATTGAAATATAAAGAGATATACATAATGATTGTCACTATAAGATGTAGGCTTAGGATTTGTTTGGATGTTAGCTTCTCTAGAAATATTTTTTGAAGAAGAAAATAAGAAAAAAAAAATGAAATGTGTTTCTTCATAAGTTAAAATGAGTTTTCCATTAGCTCATTTGTAGATGTCATCTCATCTTTTAAGAAACTATATTGATGAGCTTTTAAAAATTAACTAATAAAAAACTTATTTTTACTTATGAAAAAATTCATCTCATTTTTTTTCTTCTTATTTTTTTGTACTTCTAAAAAAGCTTAATCAAACAGGTCCTTAGTAATTTACTATACTTAACATCATGTGTTAGACTTCCATGATGCACCTGCTCTAAGCTCTTCTCCATGGCTAGGTCTCATTCCAAAATCTTTCATGGTATCATTAACATGTAACTGGGGCCCTCCTATGCCTGATCCATGTCCATGATGATGACCATGACCATGTCCATGTTCCTTGGTTCTTATAATTGGCGGTGGCATTCTTTTGTCACCCCCAAATTCAATGTCCCCTTCATGACCATGACCATATTCTTTAGTTCTTATAATTGGTGGTGGCATTCTTTTGTCACCCCCAAATTCAATTTCCCCTTCATGATGATGATCTCTTGGATGCAAATTGTGGATCTGTGGCCTATTATTATGCTGCTTAGGGGGTCTCTGGCTATTATAGCGCCTGTTGCAAAGGCGCCCACCCTAGAATGCATGCAACTACAGAAATGACTAGTATTATGGCACGGACAATGAAAACTACCCCGAAAGACCCGTTTGAATGATGAGAAGATGAAGGTGGCTGATTTATTGGGTAAACTTGGACTGGTTGTTGTGGTTGTTGCTGTGGTTGAGCTTGAAGAGACATCTTTGGAGAAGAGAAATTGAAATTGGGTTTGAGATATTGGGACTAAATTAAAGGGGTTTGGATATTATGTTTGAAGGGACTTGTTCTTTGAGTGCAGGCCAAGGTTGATTTGGGTTAACTCACCAATTAAGCAAACCAATTGCAATGAGCAGATTACCTATGAGAATAGAAGAGGTTGCGTATGCAATTGGGTTCCAAGTAATTAATTTAGGATTTTAGTTTCAGAATCTAAATGGGGAAAGATGGGAACAATATTCTCTAATAAAGTGACAACTAAAGACATTCCTTGTGTTCTTTACGTATTGGTTCTTTTAATTGCTGGTTATTGTAAAAGAACCCTGCAAATATATATATATAAACAAATAATTAATGCTTTGTAAGAGAGAAAGCTATAAAATCTTGGAGCTCCGA
>PYAF01005066.1:210097-238404 GCA_007407185.1 Glycine tomentella | reverse complement strand
CCCCCCCCCCCCCCCCCCCCCCCCCTAAGGCTCTCCTGCTATCAAAGTATAACCTTATGTAGATTGGGGTGTTTACATTTAATCATTGGAATGTAATAGTTTCTGATGCATATAATAACATCGGATTAGTAGAGTGCAAAAACATCTTTTGATTTGTTGATATTGCTCGTTGGGTATAGTTTGATCTTCACGGATCAAAGACCAGGATATTTGTGAAAAGGATAGCAAAAACATCGGATTAGTAGCATGCAACATTTTAACCTCATTCCCTTTTCATGAACATGATATAATTTTGAATTTAATTTTTAAAATACTATAAACTGTAGAAATTTTTTTACGGTGTAGTGTGAACATGAATTTATCTTAAACACTACTGAACTATTAGAATAGCAATGTTTTTTGTATGAAGTGAATATCCACATACTATTAATGTAATGCATCATATTGTTAAAATATATACATATTGTCTATATTAATATTTCATTTTTTGTTGAATAAATATTATACTAACAAGGATCTTGCTAACAAATTTATAGAAATCATAGGAGAGGATAAAAAAATTACGACAATACAATTTTGTGTATTCTAATGAAAATATTTATTTATTTAGTTCCTTAACCAATATCCTAATAACATTTGCCAACTAATTAAAGCAATCTTAATATCTAACATTTTTTGATATAATATTTTTTTGTGTAATTAACATTTGCCAACTAATTAAAGCAATCTTAATATCTAACATTTTTTGATATAATATTTTTTTGCACCATATATATAAACTAATTGAAATGACTCAGTTCAACATAACCAAAGTTACGCAACAATGTGAATAATAGCGTGTTAAAGTGATATCATGGTTTAAACATGGGGTACATGTGTTGAAGTATACATCACTAAAAATAATCTTATCTACCAAATGGGATCACGCATCCCCTTTATTCCTTTTTCCTTTCAGAAAGAGCAATATGCTTGGTCATTGAGTTCGATTGTTCTTACACTTTTCTTTTACTAGCACGGCACCTGCTGATACATAGGTTGGGACATTTTTTTTTATTTGACTATTAATTTATATAAACATCTTTCTTATAATGACTTAGGTACTTATTATCAAAGGTATTAATGAAGTTTAAATGAAAATGTTTGATTCAAAAATACATAGGAAAATTTTGGTGTAAAAATTTCCATGTAGAAACTGGAGTTTGAAAACTGCATGCATGAAAGAATGACATTTGCTGACACCTAAGTTATAGTTAGAATAAAAAGTTATATAAACCTTGAAGTCATAAATATGTAAAGCCATTTGTTTGAACAATGTTTGACATGGTCAAACATGCATTTATCAATGTCTTCTATATGTTTTCATGTGTATCTTGTAAAAGTAATAATAAAATCAACGGTAAATGCACAAGGAAACATGAAAAAAGAAGATTAAATTGTATTTATCAAAAGATTATACTTTACGGGTACTTGGTTTGTGCTAAAACACATGTCACTTTGGGAGTGTGCTCCTGCCTGTGGCAGCACTATCCCAACTGTGACCTTGAGAACAAGATCTAATTTAATGGGGAGATGAGGTAATGTTAACTAGTGTTGATTACAAGGATTTAAGGCATGTAAAACAGTAAAAGTAGGGGAGGATACGCAAGAAATTGATCAGTATTTCCTTCTAAAGGATGTACTCGACAGTCTAGAGAGTCTTCCTCTTCTCTTCTTTGGATTCAACTCTCCTTCTAACTAGCTCATTTCTAGCTCTTTATCACTTTTCTGTTTCTAATTCTGCAATCTAAATAGGTTCCCAATTCAATCTTTGTGATTCAATATTACAATAAAGTTGTTGGATAATTTCCGTTTTTAGTTGATTGATATTTTCCATTTTTATTTAATTGATATTTTTTGTTTTTATTTGATTGACCAAATCAAATAATATTTGGAGTGTAACTTCATACACCATTAATTTTTCTTCTACACCATTACTTGAATAGTGCAATTCCGAATTTACCCCTTTGTATTAAATTTAAAAAACTTCTCATTTTCTCTTCTCACTCCTCCGTGCCTCTACTTCTTCGTATTCGTCTGCGCTCCTCCATGCTTGGTGCTTGGTGATTGATTTTCATTGCTTCCTTGGTTGCGCATTTCGTTCGTGGTGGTCGGTGGTGTGGTCGGGTGTTGGTGGCGGCGCCGGTGTGAGGTAAGTTTTGTCAATTTGGGTCGTGAAAGGGAGAAGGGCCTTGTATGGATTCGGTATTCCGTGAAGGTAATATGGATTGAGCAATCCGTATGGGTTATACGGATTACCTGATCCGTATAACCCATACGGATTAGACAATTCGTATGACCTTCACGGATTATGTGATCCATAAGACTAATACAGATTGCCTAATCTGTATAGGTTACATGGATCAGTTAATTCGTATAACCCATATGGATTGCTCAATCCATATTAGTCTTACGGATCAGGGACAATCCGTATGGATTATACGGATTACCTGATCCGTATGGGCTATACGGATTGGCCAATCCGTATTAGACAATTTTTTTTGAAAAAATGTTTTTAAAATAATTAGGAACATGATTTTTCAATTGTTATCCAAATATTGATGATGATATGATTTTTAAATAATTAGGAACATCATTTTTCAATTGTTATCCATGTGTTGATGATGATATGCTATTGATTGTATGTGCTTCTTTACATGTAATTTTGAACATCAAATAACTCTCAAATATAGGAAGTATGATTGTCAGTACGGTTGTGGATGAAACTTGGTTGGTCAGTATGCCTGTGAATGAAAGTTGTCGAACCTGGTATGGGATTGTTTATTTAGAATTGGACTTAATTCGTGAGTATGGTTGTGAATCAAACTTTGTCGTACCCGGTATGGGATGCTTTTGTTAGAATTGGACTTTATAGGTGACTATGCTTGTGAATCAAAATTGTATACAATAGTTCAGAAACTTAATTCATTAAAAATTATCAAATATTGAAAGACCTACGGAATAATTATAATAATAATAACTTAGTATGATAAACTACTAAATGGATACTGTATATTGACTGTCCTACAATTACGAAGGCATTATTATTGGTTACAAGGAGATATAGCATCAGTAGCATGTGATAAAAAGAGGAAAGTACACAAGCAGGCGTGTCTTTAACACATAAGTAGGCGTGTCCTTTTATATAATTTGGTCAAGTACTAGTGTATGTGAATGATCCCTGTGTAACCCGGTATGGGATTGTTTGCTTAGAATTTGATTTGTTTCTATGCCTGTGAATTGGACCTGTTGAACACAACATTGGATTGTTTGGTTAGAATTGGACTATATCGGTCACTATGCATGTGAATGAAGCCTGTGTAACCCGGTATGGGATTGTTTGCTTAAAATATCACTTGATTGCTTTCTATGCCTGTGAATTGGATCTGTTGAACACAACATTGGATTCTGTGGTTAGAATTGGACTATATCGGTCACCATGCATGTGAATGAAGCCTGTGTAACTCGGTATGGGATTGTTTGCTTAGAATATCACTTGATTGCTTTCTATGCCTGTGAATTGGACCTATTGAACGCAACATTGGATTGTTTGGTTAGAATTGGACTATATCGGTCACCATGCATGTGAATGAAGCCTGTGTAACCCAGTATGAGATTGTTTGCTTAGAATATCACTTGATTGCTTTCTATGCCTGTGAATTGGACCTGTTGAACACAACATTGGATTCTGTGGTTAGAATTGGACTATATCGGTCACCATGCATGTGAATGAACCCTGTGTAACCCGGTATGGGATTGTTTGCTTAGAATATCACTTGATTGCTTTCTATGCCTGTGAATTGGACCTGTTGAACACAACATTGGATTGTTTGGTTAGAATTGGACTATATCGGTCACCATGCATGTGAATGAAGCCTGTGTAACTCGGTATGGGATTGTTTGCTTAGAATATCACTATGCGTGTGAATTGGACCTATGTAACCTGATAAACAACTGTTGTGCAGATTATGGCTAGGATTAGAGGAGGAATGCAGCAGCCTGTTGGTGGAGCTGCTGAGCAACGAAGGCCTACAACATTCGCTCGTCGAGAAAGGGCTGGTGTTAGTGTTCCTGAGGATCCTCCAGTAGAGGAACCACATATGCATAGTGATGTACCTGCCACAGATGATGTAGGTACTGGAGGTTTTGGAGGAGGTCCAAAAGACTGTTCGGTCTTGAGTGGTTATGCTGACCATGTGACTGCTAAAGTCTGGTCAGGAGAGGTATTTATAAGACGATGACATGTTGTTCACCATTATATGTTTGCTTCTAAGACATTGTAAACATGTGTTCATGTATGTATTGCAGGAACGTGCAGAGCTAAAGTTGGCTTCCCATGGACGTAAGGTTACTAAATTTGGGAAGCCAGCTGCTGAGATTGAGGGGTTAGTGGCTGCTACAGGCCTTAGTCTGCTGATACAGTGCTCAGTGGACACTGGAGATCGAGGATTGCTGTCTGCATTTATCGAGAGATGGCACCCTGAGACTTCCAGTTTTCATTTGTCGGTCGGCGAGTTGACCATTACACTAGATGACGTCGCCTCCCTACTGCATATACCTGTCATGGGAGTCTTCCATACGTATGAGCAGATAGACGTCGGAGAGGCTATTACACTGTTGGTGGAGCTGCTGGATGTCACTGTAGCTGAAGTTGAAGCGGAGACGACACAGTGCCATGGGGCATATGTTCGATTGTCCTAGCTATGAGAGCTGTATTTTAGACTGTGTGAGTCTAGGCAGTAGATACTAGCAGCCAGAGTATATCTGTTGCATCTTGTTGGTTGCGCTTTATTTGCCAACAAGAGTGCAACACATATAGGCGTTCAGTTCTTAGAGCCTTTTCGCGACATCGATGAAGCTGCGAGTTTTGCCTGGGGAGCTGGTGCTTTGGTGCATATGTATGAGAATTTGAGTTATGTATCAAATCACCACGGCAAGCATCTAGCTGGATACATTACCATATTACAGGTAATTTTATGTCTCTTTGTGTGTGTGTGGGTTTGTTTTGGTTTGAATCATTTCTGACTTGCACCACATACTGATGTAGTGCTGGATATATGAGCATTTTCTCACTGTTGTGGACGGGGGTGCTCTGGATGCATATGAAGAGACGCAGCCGCGTGCCTATCGCTGGAAGAGTGCGAAGGCGTTACTGTTATCGACTTACCGTGCCCGTGTGGAGAGATTGAGACCTGATGACATCTGCTGGGCAATTCATTAGATGGGGTCCTCACATCATTAGGTACCTTCCAAACAGGGTAGTTAGGCAATTCAGCCAGATTTAGCAGATTCCAGAGCTGCCTATGTCGGAAGTCCCTTCCGCTGACGATGTTGACGATCGATGGGTCCACTTTGCGGATTGCCTTATATCGACCAGTGACTTGGTACATTATCCAAGTCACTGTGTTGTTGGATATATGGAGTGGTTCTATCGGATCTCACATCCGTTTATGACTCCGACACAGTGTGCACAGGCCCGTTCACATGCTCCAGCTAGGCCCAGTACTAATCCTTCTCCCCCCCTGCACCAGATGTTCATCCCTGTCATCCAGATGTGGGTCCACATGCATCAGAGGTTACTATGGAAGACCGATTGCCAGCACATGCAGTGGTAAAAATATTACAATTTCTTTATTCATTGTGTTATCAATTTCATTACATTGTCTAATGCATTTTGTTGTTTTGTTGTAATTTCAGTTTGTTTGCCAACGGCTGGTTGAGGGCTTGCAAGCCTTGATCGATGACGGCCTCGTTACAGAGGGAACAGATGCATTCTCTAGGACAAAGCAGATGTTGCTTCTCGCCCGCAGTGTCAGGGACTACGACATTGTATATAGTCATAGACGACGGCCTAGAGATGCACAGCGGAGGCGCCTAGACTAGTCTGTCATTGTTATTTGTACTGATGACCACATTTATGTTCGACATAGTTGGTTTATGTTTTTTCTTTTTTGTTATGTCGAGCAAATTTACTTGGTTATACCTATATATTGACACGGTTATGCAAATTAACAGTTTATTCATTGTTAAAATCGTTCTACACATCTCCTAAGTCTACATGTTCAGTACGCAACCTCATACATCTAGCATACATTTGCATTCTACTAATTTAATTATTGGGCTAGGCTTGTGCTTCGCTGGTACGGTGAGCATCCCACAAGAACGCAGTCAACGGCAAAGGACAATTGTCCTTTAAGAAAACCTGTTTCAAATAATAGCATTAGACAATCATGAATTTGACAGATTTATGTAGTTGCATAAAATAAACAAATTAATGTCATACCTGAACAAAGTGATTACCAAAAACATGACCGATACACAGAATGCGATGAACTTGGGGATCTCTAGGGGGTTGGCTTCTTAAAGGAAAAAACGTCATACTTTGCTGAAGTGAAAGAGATACTACAATGACGTTATATCTTGATGCAATTACATGCCCCATTTCCATAATATCCATCCTTTTATCCACAGTAACCTGTAAATAAACAGTTATTAAATATATTTAATGTGCATCATTTGCCTTGTTATTAAATCCATATAATGATTAAACCAAATGAACTTTTACCGTCGACAATCCATCAACCAGTAGGGACCGCTTTAAGGTTTCAAATCTATGTATACCACCAAACAAGGCTATATATCCATCAATCCACTCTCCAAGTTCTCTCAGCAAATGATTGCATACCAAAGACCAAGATTCTTCACCATAACCTAATAACGCAACAATTACACGGTATCCGCAATTACCATCTGCTTTGACATCAGTGACATTCAAGATGAACTTCTACATAAATGGATGAAATTGATCTAGCATCGGAACCATCCCGTGTTGTATCTGAACATCACATGAGGAATTGGACTATTTTGGAGTGGGGCAACTATTCTGCACTGAATGAAACTCGTCTACATACTCAAAGTAAGACAGGTCCCTTCTCGTTGACCTTTCGTGCTTTGTCATCTTCTTCTTTGGAGCATCTTTAGTTTTGACCTTATCAGGGGGAGGGCACATGAAATTTAAATCAGGGTACGCAATTTCTTTAAGTTTACTTTTAAGTGTCATTTTCCCACACAAATCAAGCTTTTCAAAACGGTTTGAAATGACTTCCATCTCGTCAGTTATGGTGACTTCGGAATCATGCATACCTTCATTTGAAAAGTTTAATCTCCGCCAAAAAATATGAACGCTGTCAATTGGAATGCTACCAACCCCATGCTTTGCTAGCTCACACGCACAAGGCAAACCATGCGTTGTTCTCATAACACATCCACACCGAGAAGGATTTTTCCCTGCATAATGAACTCGCTCATACTCAGCAGCAATTTGGTTTAACGCGTACCTGGATACCATGCCAACAAGTCTCTTGTATAAAGTGACTTTAAAAACATGTCCAACAACCTGTGTGCTTTTCTCCAAAGATGCCTTGATTTCATTATGTTGCAAGATGATCATGTTGTTCATCGCATCCCAAACAGTGCATAAGTCTCCAATACTACTCTGCAGTAGGCGCTTTAAGGTCGAATGTGCAGACTCCACCCTGCATATGGATCATTTAATCAATTAATTCAAAATATAATCCAGCATGCATATGGGTCATTTAATCAATTAATTCAAAATACAATAAATTTATGGAAATATCAATGTAAGCAGTGTCAAATAACAAATTACCTGTTTGTTGTTGTATTTCCAAAATGCATGACTTTGTTTGTCCATGCTGTGACAAATTTTTCTTTGTGGGGATTCAACCAAGTGTCTTTAACGTAATCAACAAACGTAGGCCACGGTGCACATGCAACATCAAACTTCATAACACATTCATGATATTGCTTTTCGGTAGCACAATCAACAAGACTTCCTCATGCTTCCATTACATACTCCCATGCATGACTCTGCCTAACATAAGTTTTGCATTTTGCCTTCACATTCTTGTCAATGTGAAACTGACACAGTAAATTGGTTGAATCTGGAAAAACACATTTCACAACAATCATCAAGGCTGAATCTTTATCGGTAACAATCACCCTTGGGAAGGATTCACTTTTCAAAAATATCCCTCTAAAGCGTTCAAGGGCCCAGACAACATTGTTGATGTGTTCTGACTCTAAATAGGCAAATGCAGCTGAAAATGTCATCACAGTAGGTGTCACTCCAACAATGTCAAGTAAAGGAAGTATGTACCTATTTGTTTTGTAGGTACTATCTATGAGGAACACTATATGATATGCATTACTCAACTGTACCGCATTTGGATGTGCCCAAAACAAGTCACGTACAACATTTTCATCCTTTAGTCGATGCCAATGAATATACATGTCACGTTCAAGAAGTTTCATTAGTTGTTGCATTTCAGTATTATCGCCTCTTGTACGCGTCCGGTAAGCATATCTTGCATTGTAAACTTGCTTCAAGCTTGTTACATTATCGGCATTGTGCTCCTTCATAGTTAACAAAATATTTCTTGGTTTAACCATAGACCTTGTCATATCAGCAACAATCACTTTTTCCTCCTCAGTTATTCGACCAGCATATGGGTGTCCACAGAATGACTTGGCCAAAACATGATTATGATTGCCACATATTAGGTTCACCATCCACCCTTGTCCTCCCGGGGTTGGTTTACCCCGCAGCTTAAAAGGACACTCACATTTTCTCGTGCTAGTCACTGAAGGTATGAAACCTTTTTTCCATACTCTATATTTTCCACTCATTTCACAACCAATTAACACAAATGACGTTCTTCCCACTTTTCCAGTTTTTGTGTCACTCCTCATTATAACCGCTACAAAACCATTCTCAAATACAACCGTATGAGCCCATTTCAATATCGCATCACGCGATTCAAACACCTACACAAATGGATAATTCATATTTAATATGCTAAATAGAATCATATAACAACTTTAAATACATTCAAATACACATGATTACCTCATTCGTTTGGAATGCTGCAGAACAATCAACTAAACAAGCATTATCCTCAAACGCATCGGGGTCTACACCATTGTCTTCATTACACTCAAATGCATCAGCGTCTGCTCCAATGTCTTCATCCATATTAACTTCTTCAGACATTATACTGTCATACATCCAGTCATCGTTGTCCATCCTAACAAATAACAAATTAATTTAACATAAAAAGATTCATGTCAAAGCTAAGACAATTACACACAAATAAAATATACAGGACGCATGCCTGACACACATGCAATGACATTGACAACACTATGACAAATGCTATAAAATAAGTTTGTGGTCCTCTAATCGGTGGCCAACAATTTTTACACAACTCATGCTTGATACACCATGTCAAAGGGAAAAATGACATTGACAACACTATGACACATGCTACAAATTTGACAGAACGCATGTGAAGTGGTAAAACCTCAGTTGAAATTGACAATACTATGTACCATACAGATAAAAGACGAAAATTTATAATGACATGTCTCAATCAACGTTGGATACCAAACAAGGCTCTATCACAAACACAATCACACAACTATAAATAACACAAAACACCCATAAGACAACCACACACTCTCATACAACAGACCTCCACAACCAAAAATTTCATCTCACTACTATGGCATTCTTAGGAGAAACAAACAGTCAAACCATTTCTAACTCCAAATTAGCATTCATTTTTCCAAATGGATCAATCAAACACAACCAAACTGGTGTTTCTTTCCAATGTCCCACTCCAATACCAATGCGCATTCCTAATGAGTGTTCTTTTCAGTCACTCAAGACTAGAATGCACAACACCCTTCTCCTAACCAATAACCAATGTGTGAATGAAATCTACTACCGAAAGCCTTCCCTAGATGTAGCTCAACAATATTTTTTTGATTCTCTGCAACTAAGAAATGATGATGATGTTTGCACAATGTTAATGTGCAGCGAGCAATACTCGTGTGTTGGCCCTATAGAATTATTGTGTACCATCACCAGAACACTCGATGGTATACTTAACCTACTTCGATCCACCATCGTCCCTACACATGATGCAATCTTATATTACAACGGCAAATGGAACATAACACGACAAGAAAATTTTGTGGGTTATTCCTTCACTGGAACAAATCCAATCAGATTTGAAATTCCTTCAGGATCCAACATTCAAACACTCAAGGATGTCATCAAGCAAGTTGCGCCTATAGGGGTCCCCCCTAATGGAATTCACAACTCACAAGTGGTAAGAAAATTGTTATTTCGAAAGTCATCCCATGCAAAATATTCACACAACACAATTGAATATCACATAGTAGAGTTGATGACTAATGAACATGTTAAAGATATTAACAAAATCCAAATACTGGAAACGTTTTTGTTCAATCGAAATTTTAGTTATTTTTAACAAACCAGTTATCCAACAAGTCCTGATAACAGATGCAGATGTTGGCCATGATGCTCACTACAATGATTGAAATGAAACAACAAGACATATTCGCTGCACACCATCGTTCGTTATTTTCATTTTATTAATTTCTGTTTTTTCGAGTTTGTCTCTCTGTCTCTCATGTGAATCATAGTTATTCAAAGTGTTTTTTTATTTTTATTATGTGCAATCCTTCATTATTTTCATTTTATTAATTTCTGTTGTTTTCCTATTTGTCTCTCATGTGAATCAAACTCATTCAAGGTGTTTTTTTATAATTATTATGTGCAACTACGTGTATTTCTTATTATTCATGTTTTTTCATGTTAGTCCTCATTTATGTTGTTTAATTTATCAAAATAAACTCAATTTTATTCAAAAACATATTTGCAACAACTTTACGAATTCTAAAAAGCCAAAAAATAGCAATCTCAAGCTATACGGATTAGTCAATCCGTATAAACCATATTGATGTAAGCTATCACTGGATCCGGGATGTAGTAGAGACCGGATAGCTCGCACTTGGCAAAGTGCACACCAATTTGAACCGGTCCGATATGATGACCAAGTCGGTACTAGCATGGAAATTTGAAGATTGCTGTGAAGGAGCCGGGCTGATGAATTCGGCACATTGAAGCCGAGAAAGAAGGCTGGGTTGTTGGAGTTGAAGACCTCGGTCTCATTGAAAAACGGAAGGGAGAGATTTTGTTGGATAATTTCCGTTTTTAGTTGATTGATACTTTTCGTTTTTATTTGATTGATATTTTCTGTTTTTATTTGATTGACCAAATCAAATAATATTTAATGGATTAGGCCCAGTCCATTGTAAACCTAATTCATCCTATAAATAGATGAGCAAGGGTGGAGGTAAGACACAGAAAATTGAGAGCCTCGTCTTGAGTGCCATTGTTGAGCAAGTCCCTGTGCTTGCATATTTGAGAGCTTAGAGTGAAACACTGTGAGTGTTTGAGTGACCACCATTGTTAGAAAGGTTGAGTGTACCACCACATTGGTGTGTTTTTGATTCATTGTAACCGATTATTGTTATAGTGGATTTTGATACTGGATTAGGTCCCATGAGTTTTTCTTTTCTCACATTGAGAAAGATTTTCTCACGTAAAACAAATTCTGATTGTCTCCCTCTCATTCCTTTTTAATTTTATTTCCGCTTCCGCAATTTGATTTGAGGATCCGAGATACCCAACATAAGTTTCTATCATTGATTGCTTTACATTAGTATGCACTCATCACTTCACTTAGTAGCTACCATTACAAAATCAACTAGAAAGTTATATGCTTTTTTATATTTTATGGGCAGTTTTGGAATTGGCAAAGGAAGAGCTTTTGATATGAGAAATGATAGGGAAACAAAATTGATGCTCTTGGTAGACTCCTGTAAGCATTGCTTCACCCTCTAATAACTTTTAGGTTTAAATATCTTTTTAGTCTTTAAAATTTAGTGTTTGTTTTTTTATCATTGTACAATTATTTTTTTGTTTTTTATCCTTACAAATTATATTTATTTTATTTTTAATCTTTAAAGCACTTTAAATAACGCTTTGAACAGTGAAAAAATGTTATTTAAAATGTTGTAAGGATGAAAATAAAAACAAACATAATTGATAATTGATAAGAATTAAAAGCAAAAAAAAATTGCAAGAACGAAAAGCAAAAAAGTGTTTTAGATGCTATGATTAAAAATGTATTTAAGCCTAACTTTTATTTTTCATAAACATTTCCTCTTTTACTTTCTTCTTCACAGCTGTCAAATGTAAGTTTCATTTTTTTGTTTTTGTTTTTTTTTAACAAAGTGGGTATTGTTATTATGTGTGGAAAGAAGTTTGGCAAATGAAATCTTGCATTGTATGAAATATTGTTTGCCTTTAGATTTGAGCAACAAAATGAATGATCTTGAGATATGTCACTACTAAAAAATTGCTTTCTAGGATGGTTGTATATCCTTTTCTAAGACGATTGTATGACTGTCTTTGTATCGAACGTCGTTGAAAGTTAATACTTTCGACGACAATTATAAAACTGTATTTATAGTGCTCAATTTCTAAGATGGTTCATAGTGGAAACAATCTTAGAAGATGGTTTTTTTAAAATTAAAAAAAATGTATTTCTAAGATGATTTTTTGGAAAACCTGTCTTTGAATGTGAGCATTCTAAGACACATTCTTAGACAGTTTTCCTTAGAACCATCTTAGAATATGTTTTTTTAATAAAAAAATTGTGAAAACTCTTTTCTAAGACGGTTTTCCATAAAACAGTCTTAGAAGATTTTTTTTTAAAAAAATGTAAAAACTCATTTCTAAGATGATTCTAAGGAAAATCATCTTAGAAAGTGGACATTCTAAGACAACCATAGAACCATCTTAGAAGATAGTTTTTTTATAATAAAAAAATGTAAAAACTATTTTCTAAGACGGTTCTATGGAAAATCATCTTCGAATGTGGGCATTCTAAGATGGTTTTCCTTAGAATCATCTTAGAAGATGATTTTTTTTAAATAAAAAAAAATTAAAAATGTGTTTCTAAGACGATTTTCCTTATAATCGTCTTAGAAGATGGTTTTAAAAAAAAATAAAAAATGTGTTTCTAAGACAGTTTTCCTTAGAACCGTCTTAGAAGATGTTTTTTTTTAAAAATAAAAATAATAATGTCTTATGCGCCAAGTATACTAACATAGAATGTTGACTTATGACTTACCATGTAACTTATTAGACCTGGAACTTAATGGTCATTTGATTTTCAGAACCTTCTCACCATGACAGGAACATTAAGAATATGTAAACTGCATATGGATAGTCTTGCAACAAAGTGATTAGTAATATTCACCATGCCAATTAACAACCAAGCGTGAAAGTACAAATTAATTGACAATGAACTTTATCTGGCAACTCATTAAAGTTATTATGTGCTTCTTTAAACCTTGAGAGAATTTTCAACATAAAAGATCATTTTAAAACAACTACATAAGACATAGAAAGTTCAATGTAAGATTCTACTATGTAAAGCTTTATACATGGGAGTCTCTGGTTCCAACAATCATAAACCGAAAACCAAACATATGGCACTGCTAGCTTTCATTATCAACAACAGAGACAAAGTGCAAGTGCCAAGTTCTGAACAAATAATAGCAACAACTACATCATAATTTAAAAATAATAATAAAGGCATACCTGAAGATTACGGTCATCAGGGTACAAAACATTACTTATAGTTTATGCCCTTGTTTGTTGACAACAAAATTCATGTAGTCTCTAGTGTTATAGGTCTCCTACAAAAATCCATAGGAAAAAAAGGGTTCAATAGCTCACCCTAAGTCCAAATAAAGAAAGAGATATGCCAAACTAAACTAAAAATAATGAACTATAGCATACCACTTTTCAAAAGCTAAGTTCACATTCTAAGCTAAGTTCACTATTAGAAAAAGGCATGACATACAAAATTAATGACCTAAATTGAATAATTTATTAATGACCTAAGTATTGCATGTCGATCCCTAAGTATGTACCCACTTTGGTCCCGACAATGTATTTAAATTGATGAAAAGAAATAAAATGAAATACTAATAATTGTTTACTTATATTTCCAAAGATAATGAGGTGGATTTTCTAGTTTTTCAATTTGAAAGGTATGGACAAGATTAGCTTATAATATTTATTAATTTTCTTATTATTTAGTTACCTTCTTAGAAAATGAATGAGAATTATATATCATTCTATTATGATATACTATTTAGTTAATGAAAAGATAAATTTCTTCAACTTTTACTTCATTCTTACATTTTACCCATAATTTTTTTTTCCAATTATCACGTTTTTCTTTAAAGTAACTTATCTCATAATTTAACTAGAAAATAACCTTGGTGTAACATCTCAAAAATTTAAATATGTTAATCAGAGATAAAAAGAAAAATTACAAAATGTTTGAAGGAGAATGATCATATTACCCTTTCTCTTGATATGAAATTACCATTCTACCCTTAGAATAAAAATACAATAATACCCTTAAATATTTTGAAGTGGAAATTACAATAATACCCTCGGAGTGAGTGACAAATTACCAAAATACCCTTGAGGTTAAAATGACCAAAATACCCTTAGATATTTTGTAGAAACTTAATGTAGAAATTACATAAATACCCCTGGAATGACAAATTACCAAATTACCCTTAATAACAAATAAATATCACAAGAAAACTAGGAGTATCTAGACTGATTGAAAATTTATGATTAGGTAAGTCAGAAGACAAGTATCTAAATTTTACTAATCAATATAATAAATTCTAGAAAATAAACCTTACAATAAAAATGAAGAAAAATCGCATGAATATCTAAAGCTATCATGAGTTATAGTTTCAGACCATGTGATGATATGATGAGGAAAAATTATCACATGAGAAACACCTATGATGGTAGTATGATACAAGAAGGATAGGATAGAAGCTAATGATCCAAGTGGCAAGTTTAAAAGTGTTTAGAATAGATTTAGTTATGATTAGTTAATTTAAGAAAAGAAACAAATTCTAGCCGTGTCATTCCAGATAGGTAAATCAAGAGGAGCAACTACAAATTGGTGATAAGCTGAAAGATTTCTTTTAAATTTGCAAATTTATTGTATTTTCCTATATACTTTTTAATATATAGACATTTTATGAAATATTATTTACAAGTTATTTCTAGGTTTAGAATTTAATAAAGAAACCAAAAAGTCTCAACATGCTCTATAAATGCGTTATTTTCATAACACAATTAAATTTCTAATATTGAGATAAGTTTGTTTAAATCGATTTTGGTTAAAAAATTTACGTTAGAAAAGTTAACATCTTCTAGTTACATATGATAACTTAAGCATAATATATTAATAGGAAGGGTGTTACACTTGGTAGCAATTTTCAAATTATAAACATGAAGACAAATTCAAATTAAAAAAATTAAGATAAAATTAGGGGACGTCTAAGTTTTTTAATGTATTTTACTTGTTATGAGAATAAATTATCACTTTTATAATTATTTTATAAATCACTTGAATAAGTTTTATAATCATCTCATCATAAGTGTGCATTTAATTCCGCTATTACTAAAATTAAATCATTTAAATTCTAAACAATAGAATAGTTGGTGATGTAAAACCAAACAAAGCCAAGACCATATATAGAAGCCAAGCCAATGCTTTAATTCCCTGGACCACAAATGTGTTAAGTTCTTTTAGAAAAGTTCCACATACTAATGATCTGCTAAATGAAATTAATTCAGAAACTAAAGCATTTCCCATCATGAAAAAAAGGCCAAATGGAAAGTATCCCGTAGAACTGAAGTACATACAATATATAGATTTGAAACCAGCACATGCACCATATATCTAGCTAGTTAACTATATAATTTCATGTATTATGAGAATGTGTATATATATGAGGAGCAACTAATATCAAAATGACTACAATGAACACACACAGAGAATATATACATCATACAAAAAAGTATATCAATATAATTCTCTGAACTAAAATCAAAGTAATTTAGATTCATTTTCAAATAAACATTAATCACTTAATAGTGAGTTCTTAATCATGGCATGCACACATGAGATTATCCTATTACACCAAACATTTTAGTTATCCTCTTACACAAACTGAGCTGTGAAAAGAAAACACTCACTCTTGGTATATCTATGAATAAAAAGACTAGGATCAACAGGCTTCTGAACAATTGGGTGCTCTACAAGCCTTAACACTTGACAAAGCTGCAAGAAAATTGTTCCTAGCACATAACTGCACAACAAATTCATGAACAGGAACAAAGCAACATTCAGAAACACAAAAAAAGGGGTGCATTGAGATTAAATCAACGAGAATATCGCGGGAATATAACCAATGTCAGACTCCAGTAACAAAAGAAATGCATACTCACACATTTGTCCTTAAATAATTTGAAAAATCAATTGAAATCAGAAAACTCAAGCATTCATTGAAGATCAACTTAAGAACTAAGCTATGTCAGTGTGTTCTCCTGTTTCAACTTCTACACAGACCATATGTGCACACACCCTAATGGTTTGAGGTTTATATTAAGATTATTATTTGAACAGATTTAAGAGTATAAATAACTACATGTATGAAATTATTTATATCAATCAAATTGATCATTATATTATGGGTAAGTGCTAAAAAACAATGATCCAAATTTCTCTTCTATACATGCTTTCCCAATAATGATAAGGTCATCCTCCTGCACAATATGAATTGATTGCATTGGCTATTCTGAAGATTAAAAATATTACATTTTCCCTATCTTGGGATAAATATGAAAGATTAAATTTATTATTGGACCATGACTTTGAAATGAACTAGGAATGACCAGAAGAAAATAACAGAAATGATGGATTTAAGACTAACACAATAACAAGTTCAATAATTCTCAAATATAAGATGAGGTATTCTATGCCAAATGAGAAAATCAGTTAGTATTAAACAAAAAAAAAATATTTTGACTAATGTCAAGTACTGTATATGAAGCATCTTGTGAAGAATTTGAAATGGCTGCTTAACTTTAATTTATATGATTGTTGGAGTACGTACACAAGTTTTACTATTCAGAATAACAAGAAATGGTGGCGACTATTTTCTTTTATGGAAAATTTCTAATTTAATATATTATATATATACATGTCTTTATTAAATTAGAAATTTATAAATTAATCATTTATTCGTCACTATTATTATTTTTCTAATTAATATTGGATTTATACCAAGAACAAGAATGTACTATTATTATTTTAAAGTTCATGAAATTTTCTCTTAATCATTATTCACATTTTCTTTATTTTTTTGCTATTCAAATTGAGAGAATAATTCTCTTCAATATAAAATGTAAATAGACAAGAAGAAGGTATACCTACGAGAACACCTTGTAAGTTGTCAAGTATAACCAATATGCAAACCAAAGGAGCCATGACAGTGACACATAGTTATCAATCCCGAATAACGGAGCAGAGTGGCCGCCCTCAAAACTGGGATAGCGGGATAGTGGATGACCGCTATTCTAATATTTTTATATATGTATTAAAAAATTTATAATATAAATATATAAGCTGAAAAATAGAAATATAACTAAAAAAATAAGCAGAGGAGTACATTTAGCAATAAAGGGGGTGCAGGAAGCAATCTCCTTTACTAACACTCATTATATTCTCAATCTCCTTCACCAACACACACATATCCATTCATTCTCTCTCTCTCTCACGGCTTTTTCTTCCATTTCCGCTCCAACGCTCACCTTCCCGACGCAGAAGCTCACCATTCCATTCCCCGCGCTGTGGATGCCCTCGCTTCTTCTCCAACAGTTGTCACTGCACCTGCTGCGCCTCACTCCTTGCTGCGCCCCAATTGTTCCCCTTCTTTCATGCTCTTCTTCCAACAAAACGACAAGGAAAGGGAAGGAAGACAAAGAAGAAGACAAACATGAAAACGAAAATGGGGAGAAGGAGAGAAAGTGTCGCGATCTTCAGAGAAGAAGAGAAAGAAAGTAAGAAGAAGAAGGGCAACAAACTGCCGTCGGAGAAGAAGAAAGGGTCGCCGGAGAAGGAAGAGATGGTGGCCGGAGCAGGAACCGTCGGAGTGAACAAAGAAAAGGTTGCGCAAACGAAGTCGCGGCCGCTTCCTCCACAATCACGGTCGCTCCCCGAATCCCATGTCGCGCCCGCGACGTCCGTGATCCTTAACCGCACCGCAACACCACCTACTGTAGCGATGAAGGCTCACTCCACTACGCTATCATGGCCGCGCCAACTGTGATTGATAACTATGCAGTGACATAATCTACAACTTCCTTCTCATTGCTAAAAACATAATAAAAAACATGGCAACAAGCAAAGAGGGTTCCGCTAACTACAATTGTCTCAATTACTGCAAAAGACATTGCAGCCAACATAGAAACACAAGCACCATGTCGACTCCCCGCTCCTAATTCATTTGAAATCCTTGTGCTATCATAGAGAAAAATGAATAATTAAATTAGTTTAGGTAGATGTGCAAATTAAGGTAGCTAGATACATAGCTTAGGACATGTAAAATATTTAGAAATAACATATTGATAGTCTTGCATCCACTTAATTAATTAACATAACAATAACATAATACATAGCCATACAGCACAAAACACATTCATGTTGTAAGGACCCTGAGATCTGGCGCGGGTGGCGCCAGGCACCGCGCGATTGGCGCCAAGTCTTTTGGAAGAAAACCCTGCTGAGGGTGCGGCGCTGATAGCGCCAGGGCTGGCGTTGGTAGCGCCAGACCAGCTGGAAGGTGGCACCAAGGGCGCCAGGTCGGCGCTGATAGCGCCAAGGTCTCTGGAAGGGCACGCCAGGGGCGCCAGTTGTGGCGCTAGGGGCGCCAGAAATCCCAACTGGCGCGAGTGGCGCCAGTGTGGCGCTGGTAGCGCCACAGGTTCTGGAAGCTGGCGCTGAGAGCGCCAGGGTGGCGCTGATGGCGCCACAGTGTCTGCAGCTGGCGTGGATGGCGCGGTGTCCCGCGCGTTGGTGCAGACTATATTTAAAGGGGGATCGCGTTTTGGGAGGGGAAGAAATGGTTTTCTTCTTCCTCTAGACTCCAGCAGCCATGGGAGAGCTCCCCAAGCTCCCATGACCTTGCATGATGACCCTAAACGCATCCTGAACCCTTTAATCCTCCTAGAAACCAAGTGAGAGTGAGAATCCTTCCTCCCTTTCACCAAAACCTCCATATTCTGAGGAACCTCCAGAGAGGTGGATGAAAGCTCGAGTTTGGCGAGGAACGATGGTGGTTCAGCGGCACCAGGGCTCGGGAGAGCAGCCCAGAGGCCTTCCTCATCAGTTCTGAGGTAAGAAACTCGAGTTTCTCTGATTGATTTTGGATTTGGGGGTTTTGATGAATAGTGACCCATCTGTGATAGGGCTAGAATTAGCTCTGGGTCTAGTTGAGAGAAGTGTTTAGTATGATGTGAGGAGGAAGGATTAGCTTTCAGATTGTGTTTTGGTGACTGTTGGTTTTGGCTCTAGGTGAGGGCATGTGTGACTTGGACTGAGACACTTGATATGGGACATGCCAGAGCTTTTGTGATGGGCTTGAGGTGCCGGATAGGCCATGGTAACGGTGTCTGTGATGTGAACCGTTCAAGCCCTGAGAAACCCAGAGGACCTAGGTCTTTAGAGTTTTTGAGCTCATTGTTGTTGGCTTGTGTTGAGTCTGGGATGACTCTAAGGCCATTGATGGATCTGAGATAGACCACTGAGGGTCTATAGAAAGGCTTGTAGAGTATAAGCCTGATGAACCTTAGGTAGATGACCTGGGTGATAGAAGGGACTGAGATTTCCTTCTCTGAGGCCACGGATGTCTGCTTGATGAGCTTATGCATGATTATATTCTTGAATGGTCTGTGATGTGTGCTTGTATGCCTTGGTAGGGCTTGACACCGTGGGTGTCAGAGAAGCAGACCATCAGTGGAGGCTAGAGCTGTGAGGCACGGCTAGCCAGGTAAGCTCATTGTTCTGGGGCTTTTCCCTTATTTCTGGTTTGCCACCCGAATGGGTGATATATGATTATATATGAATATATATATATGTGCATGTGTTCTGAGCCTGAGAGGCTGATGAACGGTGCTTTGAGTAAATCTCAGACCGTTCTGGATATTTGGAATATGTGATGGCCTAGTGTGTGCTGGGCTGTAATAATGAACCCTAGGATAGACACTGAGACAGTGTGAGGGTTATGAGACACCTGATATGGCAGGTGTGAGGCTGTGGGCTTTTGAGAGAATGCAGATCATGAGATGATCTATGATGGAACCTAGAGGATACTGGATGAGTATCAGGCTAGTTGATGTTCCCTAGCCAGAGGTAGAGTTTGAGGACTCCCTGGAATAGCTGAGATTCCTTGGGAGGTGCCACTGCTCTCCACCTAAGTCCTAAGGACAGATGGAACTGTGTGGATGTTCCTCCTTAGGCAAAGATGTTGGAAGTCCTGAGTGATTATCCTCAGGCCAATATGTGTTATGAAGTCCTGGACGGCTATTCCCAGGCAAGTGATTGGGAAGTCCTGAATGGTGGATTCAGGCAATGTTGTATGGCTTAGAGTCCTGAGTTGAGGGATCTCCTCAGGCTATGTTTGTATGGTTCGGAGGCGGTGCCTCTCTTGTGTTAAGAAGTGTCCAGGGGATGACACTTATGATAGGTACCTCTGTGAGAGATCTGTGAGATTTCTTGAGACGGGCTAAGAGAGCCCAGATGAGATACTGGTGCCATGATTATGGCTTTTATCTCTGTGAGATGGCTGAGAGAGCCAGGATGAGGTGGAATACCTCTGATGCTGAGAGCATCCAGTTATGGATGGCTGTGAGAGCCATGACGAGGTTGAATACCTCTGATGCTGGGAGCATCCGGTTATGACCCAGAGAGCTGGGATGTGTGTAAAGCTAGGGTGATGTCCTAGGCTTTGTATGTGTGAGCTAGGATGATTTCCTCAACTCTGTTTATATGTTATGTTTATGCTTGGTGGTGAACCAGGGTTAGGGAGGATTTCCAGAACCCTGAGTTTACTGAGACGTTTGTCTCACCCTGTGTGGGGTTTGTGGTTTTCAGGTGCTTCTTGAGGAGAGGAGCGACCTTAGGGCAGGAGGCCCTAGTGGACCTGATAGGCTGGATGGGAGGCTGCAGTAGAAGACCAGAGCAGAGCTTCAAGAGTTGAAGCTGGTCTTAGATCTCTGTGTAGTTGTAGGGTATGTGTATACCCATTTGTTCTGTACATATTTGTTTGTATGGCCAAGCTGTGGTCTTGTTTTTGAGCATGTATATGTACAGTTGATGAAGATGTATATAAGTATGTTTCCTCCTGACTATCTCTGTTTGGTTTTTATGTATCTGCCAATACAGTTGTTTATGTTTATCTGGATCAGTAGGGGCTTGTTTTATGCTCTTTGTTATGTGGTTTTATATTCCATGCATAATGTAATCAAGATAAACGATTCTATCGCTTCCGCACCGCATTTAGTTAACGCTGTTAGCGTGATTTGGATATCATTGATGATAACATACCGGAGACGTCCGGGGTGTTACACATGTACTTTTAAGACAAACACTAACCAAACCAGGAAGAAAGAGAGTCATTCTAAAGACAACAAAATTGCTTTATAAACTTACGCCTTTCTCGTGCTTCGGCAGACAATATCTGACTAAGCATCATCTGTCTCTGTTACAACCTCCCTAAATATGAGTATTTGTCGAATGGAAGTTTTGACTTTCACCTGTTTGGTATGTTCTTAGTTAGCTTGCTCCATTGACTAATAGTGTTCATGTGGTAGCTTTTCTACTTTTTGCTTCAACTTTTTCTTCAATAATTTGAGTTATAATTAGCCTTGTCTACAAAGCCAAGTCAAATGGTGCTGCTTTGGGGATTAAAGTAGTTGAGTGTACGGTGGAAATTTATTATATATAGTTAGAAGGAAGCACCAATTGCTTTGTACGTGTGGTATTAATATCATTAATATCCAATAAATTATGACACATCTTTTAGTTGTTCATATTGTGAAACTAAATTGAAGTTAATGTAATCAATTACCGTGTTATAAGATAACTTCAGGGTAAAAAAAAGGCTATATCTCTAGAAAAGTGAGTGTTCTTTTGTGCCAATTCATAATTTGCCAATTTCCTTGAGTCTTTATGCTTCATATAATATGCCAATTCATCATCCATGGGTATTGGATGGATTCCTCCAGCATTGGATCCATTAGTTCCAAACATTTTCCTGCACACCATATTTTCCAAGCCTGCAGGTAATTACAATTTTTTAATATTGATTAGCTCCAGTTAATGATACTAATGAAAAATCAAATAATGTGCCAAATGTGAAATAGAAAAGAAAAAGAGGAAAAGGGACATATATGATAAATCATGTAATGAGAAAGAAATAGGATGAAAATAAATTGAAAAGGAGATGAGAAGAAAAAATGAGTGTATGATTACAATTATTCTAATGTGTTGTTATAAGATAACTTCAGGATAAAAAAAGGCTATATCTCTAGAAAAGTGAGTGTTCTTTTGTGCCAATTCATAATTTGCCAATTTCCTTAAGTCTTTATGCTTCATATAATGCTTTTTGGTTGAGATTTCTTTTGTGGGCTTATCTCTTGTCAGATGAGAGAAAGAAAAGGCAACTCGATTGGAACCTAAGATTAAGTATTATCAATGGCATAGCAAAAGGTCTTTTATACCTTCATGAGGACTCTAGACTCAAAGTTATTCATAGAGATCTCAAAGCTAGTAACATTATGTTAGATGATGAAATAAATCCCAAAATATCAGATTTTGGATTAAAAGGGCATTTTAAAAGGCCAGAACCAAGCAAATACAAAATGAGTAATTGGCACGTAGTGAGTTCTACTTATACCAAACATTTTTTTAACAATAGGATTCATAAATTTAACTTTAAGCACTTAGTTGAAAAATGAAGTTGTTGGTTATTTATTATTTAATGTAAGAGAATTAACAAAGTTTTAATGATTTCCATCAGTGGATACATGTCTCCAGAATATGCTATGGAAGGATTGTTTTCAGTGAAATCTGATGTCTTCAGCTATGGAGTTCTTGTTCTAGACATCATATGTGGGAAAAAGAAGAGTCGTTTCTATCTATCAGAATGTGGTCAAAGTCTTACTTTATATGTGAGTTTTCACTGTAACCTGATCAACACATTAGAATAATTGTAATCATACACTCGTTTTTTCTTCTCATCTCCTTTTCAATTTATTTTCATCCTATTTCTTTCTCATTACATGATTTATCATATATGTCCCTTTTCCTCTTTTTCTTTTCTATTTCACATTTGGCACATTATTTGATTTCTCATTGGTATTATTAACTGGAGCTAATCTATATTAAAAAATTGCAATTACCTGCAGGCTTGGAAAATATGGTGTGCAGGAAAATGTTTGGAACTAATGGATCCAATGCTGGAGGAATCCATCCAATACCCATGGATGATGAATTAACCATAACATATGGTTTCTCATGTTACAACATACATCTTAAATAATAAGCTCAAAACTAGTAACTACATCATTCACAATACACAGCCCTTCATTTGAATTTGAAATCCAAGTAAAACTTTCTTTTAAGTAACTTGAGAGAAATTAAAATACTTTCACGTATCATGAGAAGTGCATAGTTTAAAAAGAATCATCAAAAGTCATATACGACAAGTGCAAATTACACATGAAATGATTAAAAAAAAAAGTTTAAATTCAAATTAAATGAAACACCATCTCGTGCATTAACAAACAAGCACATACCTGTTGAGCTAGCTCTCTAGTGGGAGATAGCACGAGGCCGAGAGGGTTTCGTCCCTTGGAACTTTTCCCCTTCCGCTTCCCCAAAACATGCATAACCGCTGGTAAGCCTAATGCCAATGTCTTCCCTGAAAGCAAAACCACCAAAATCAGAACCAATTTCAAGTCACATGAAATACAAAAAACAGCAACAACATCAACACACCTAAGCCAGTGTTGCAATTCCAATCAAATCACGACCGTCTAATAAGAAAGGCCAGGCTCAGGACTGAACCGGACAAGGCTTCTGGAAACCCTTGTAGTAATCCAGCACGTTCTCTGGTAGCCCAAAATTTGAAGAACCCAAAATTGATCGATGCGCACAACCAGCAGTGAAAATTCTCAAATCTTCTCGAATTTTCCCAAGAAAATTAGAGAAAAAGCGCGAGAAAAGTAAAGAGTAAAGAATTTGAAAAGAAACCTGATTAAGGTGCTTGAAAACTGAAAAGGGAACCCTCCGGCAACCCGGCGAACTCCCTCTCAGCCTCAAAACCCGTGACCTCTCATCGAACACTTTCTCCAACGAGATTCCGAGCTCCATTGGGAATCTCTCTCAGCTTCAGTTGATAAACTTTTCCTACAACCAGTTCGCTGGCGAGATTCCAGTGAGCCTTGAGTTTGAGCGGTGCGACCTAGGCATGTGATCATGAGAGGAAAGGAAGGGGCGTGACCTAGGCATATGAACACGAGAGGAGAGAGGAAGAGGCGCGACCTAGGTATCTGACACGAGGGAAAAGGAACGGGCTTGCGCGAGTGTAAATGAACCAAAAAAAAGGCCCACGATGGTTACTTTTTAAAACAGACTTTGATTATCTAATTTCAAGGACGGTTTTGACAAAAATCCTCTTTGAAATGGTGTTTTAAAAACAGTTTAACAAGAACCGTCTTTGAAAAATTATGATTATTTACAAAAATACCACCGTGTTTTTTAAGAAAATGATTTTCTAGAACCGCTTTTAATGTAGTGTCGTAGAATCACTTTTTTGTAGTAGTGTATCTTGATTAAGTTGTTTTGTGCTTGATTCTTGTATGAAGCAAATTCACTCATTTTATCTTTGTAATATCAGCAAGACACGAATTTTATGACATGTGGCATCTGAATTGAATTTGAATATGTGCAGTGATGGTTATGTGAAAGTTAATGATTTGCTAAAGCTAAATTTAAAAACATTTGCTAATTTTCCACTAAGATCATACACTCTTGATGATATTAGGGAGGTCAATTATTTTGATATATGTTTTCTTCTCTATTTCAATGGCTTGAATTGCACCAATAGATTGATAGGTTGGATCGCATTAATCTCCATGTGGAGAACTATTAACCCGTGATTAAGATCACATTCAAATATAGTTTGTACTTTTCATTTTTAAATGGTCAACATTGACATACCGTAGGTTGCAACACAAGTATAAATATGCATAATAAGAGACAACAACATACACATATAATTTCTTCACCGACTAAAACAATTATCATTTTCAATCGATTTGTGATTGTTGTGTTACAAAAAAATGGAGTCTTCTATGTTGTTATGGAAATAACACAAACATAGATTTGCGTATATACATAACATGATATGTTAAAAAATGTTAGTTTTCTTTATGTATATTTATATAATTTCAAAACATAATATTGTTGCTAAAAATTATGGTTTATTTACAAAAAATGTCATTGTTTTATATTGTCATTCAATGCCTACACCGAATCCTTTAATAGAACCATTGTTAGGGGAATTTGGTTTTGCTCAAGTAGCAAAGCTCAGAAACATCAAGATTGATCACCATTTTTGTAATCGGGCTCGTTGAAATATGAAGACCTAAAACACACATTTTCCATCTTCTAGTGGGAGAATGTACAGTAATGTTAGAAAGTGTAGTAATTCAACTAGGACTACATGTGGATGGAAAACCAGTGACTAGACCAACTTATTGTGACTGGAAACACATGTGTCATACTTATCTAGGTGTTGTTCCACCAAAACGCAATGCAATAGTAAGGTTGACAAACTAAAATGGTTTCGTGACAATATGCTACCTTTGCCACAACAACAAACACAACAACAATTAGAAGTTCATTGCAGAGCATACACTCCTAGGTTGATTAGGGGGGATATTGATTCATGAAAAAATAGGTAACAAAAATCACCTAATGTATTTAACTCTATAAACAAAACTTAGGCGTCCAGGTAGATACAGTTGAGGCTCTGCTTGTTTAGCTATACTCTATAGAGAGATGTGTCAGGCAACAAAAGTGGATACTAAATGCATGAGTTAGTGTACATCATTATTCCAATCCTAGGGATGGTATTGTATTCCATTCATTGCACCACAATGCAACAAACAACCAATGTATCCACCAGTACTTAGGTGGAGTGGGGGTGGGTTACATTTTTTTGGAACTCCTCACACTAATGTTATTAGTTTAAGAACAAGAATTGATAACTGATAAGGGCCATATTTTAGGTTTTTTTTTTTTTCTGGATTAGAATTTAGCACTTATCTTTTGATTTAGTAGTTTTCTTATAAAATTCCCTTAATTCTAGTTGTTTTATATATTGTACATTTATAAATGTTTTTGTTTAAATATCGAAGATTCATCCATGCATTTCTTATGTTTTTTATGGTTATTTGTTGGGTCCAGAAACAAAGCCAAGATGAAGAGCAAAAGGGTCATTTTTGAAGAATTTCAGAGTGCCACTCGCCCAGGCTAGCAATCAACTCGCATGGGCTAGTGATACTCCTTCAGCATGAAGTTATCAACTCGCATGGGCTAGCTATCACTTGCCTAGGTGAGTGACATAACTTCAGCTTGAAGGAACCAACTCGGCTAGGCAAGTATCACTCGTTTGGGCGAGTTGGTCTAGAACCTCTTGGACCATTTCATTTAAAAGCCATGCAAGACGTGAGGAGCCGAGAAGGAAAGATGAACCAAAAGAGAGAAAACAACATGAAAAAAGAGATAGAAAATAGAAAAATGGAGCTGGAATTGTTGAGAAGTGGCCGTGGATCGCATTCTTCATCATTTCTTCAGTTGATCTTGTGTTCTACACAATGGTCGTTTAGTTTCTCCAAAGGATTCGATGTAATCTCCGTACCCTTATATATCTCTTTTGATATTTTATATATATATATATATATATATATATGAATCTTTTCTACTCATTACTGGTGATTTCATTTTATTCGTAATGTTTGATTCTATTTGATCACTAGCTAGTTTCATGAAATTGAATTCTAAGTTTGACTGGAAAGTACTCTTAGAATTTGAACTGAATAAATTTACTATTTACGTTACATTGCTAGGAATAAAGCATAACATTTTGATTGCAAATAACACGAGATTATGATTTTAATGTTGAGATATTTATTTCATATGCAAAGAATCTATATTCGATAAATATTCTTAGGATTCTAGAATACGAGGGATTGATTTGGGGTGATATAATGTGTGCATCAGTGATGTTAGAAAATGATTCATATGTATTAATATTATATATTTGGTTACTGAGGGTATGAACGATGAAATTCAATCCTACATTTCTCTTGAATTAATTAAATTCATTTTACTTTGAGGATTGTTTTCTTCAAAAGATTCTTCTTTCTTCAAAAGCTTCATTTTTGCTGATGAAAAAGCTTCTTCTTTCTTCAAAAGATTGAGGATTGTTTGTAAATTCTCAGCAAACTTTTCCTTTGATATGGATGATAAAAGAGCCGATAGAGCTACCGACTTTTGATTGAGAAACTGGCATGTTTCTGGATCAACAGCTTTGGTCATTTTAGGATGATTTTTGAACCAAAGCTTAACCTGATCTAGATGAACCCAGGAGTGATCAAATTGAGACCACCATTTGATTAGGGCTTGTCTTCAGAGATTAGGGAGTTGTCCTTTGGTTGATACATTTCCATAAACATATAACCATTGGAAAATCCAAGTGAGAGGCATCTTGCTAACGAAATGTAAGTCTGCTGGGAAAGGGTCACCTACAAACTCAAATTTCTTTGTAAAGGTTGTTAAGCCATATACAACCTTTGAAGGAAGTATCTCAAGGATTGGACCAAAATAATTTCACCAATGAATAAACCATTGAGGGAATTTGTATGGAATATTTTGTTTAAATAGATTAGCCATGAATGCATAAAGTCTTTGTTTTGAAAATAGAAGACATTATACCAGGCAGTTTGATAGTCTTAGTTGTTGATTTGAGGGGGAGCTACATAAAGATTATATGAAGATCAAGCATTATGAAGTCTTGGATGAAGTTTTGGCTTTCAACATGCATGAAGCTTTGAAGATGAAAGTTTGTGATTAAATGTAAAAAGATTGAAAGCATCCTGATGATCCAAGCTTTGCATGCATACCTTTCATACACATTTTAAGCATTGCATAATATAAGCTTTAAGTAATTAATTTGGAACTTAAGAAAAAGCTAAGTGTTTTGAAAGAAATAGTCTAAAGCCGGATTAATCGATTACTACCTTAAAAGAATCGATTATTTTGTTCATCTAGCTTTCTGGAAAATCATCATGAACA
>PYAF01005066.1:195065-208523 GCA_007407185.1 Glycine tomentella | reverse complement strand
GTGTTTATTCTTATTCTAAATGTTTGATTAGTTTCTTAGTGAATTCTGTTTTACATTTTATTTCTTGAAGCATTACAAGTCTTGTATTGATATTGGATAAAGGTTCTTGGTTGTATTTGTGATAAAGATCCTAAAGGGCAAAAACTCTGATTTTGATAAATTGATTTTGATTACTCAAAAAGTTTTAAATTACCAAGACCAACCAATTCACCCCCCTCTTGGTTAAGTGTGAAGTGTTCCCATATTTTACATTAGTAACTAAAACCAAAGGGATCATAATTTTGAGAAAACTTTTTAACTTTATTCAAATCTTCAAACTCTTTTGGTGTTAGAACCTTAAGGATTTGAAGTGTTGGATAAGTGATTTTATTTGAATTCTTATTTTTATGATGTTTAATCTGAACTGAATTAGAATCAACCAAAATAAACTCATAAAAATGTCTTGATTTATTGATTGAAATGGGGGTTTGTATTGAAATTGATTACCCTGGAAATCTTTCGAGAAGATTTTTTAGGGGATTTTGTTTGGTTTGGGATCCCAGAATTCTGGTTCCATTTCAATAACATCCCGATACTTGTTTTTTGGGATGTATTGGGTTTGAGATTTAGGCTTTTGGGTGGGAAAAGGTTCAGGATGGTGAACAATGGCTTTACCTTTAGGTTGATGAAGGGTTACCTGTTTATTTTTTAGATTTTCAATCATGGTCAAAAAGAGATGTTCATCATCTTCTTCTTCTGAGGCAATGTTAGCCCATGATTTGGATGGAAGGCCTTTGGGAATTTGGGTTAGACCTTGTTCTTGAAGGGCCTGAAGAGTTTGTAAAGGCATAGCGTAGTCAGCCTTTGTTTGGGATTGGGGCTTGTTTTTCTGGGACGATGGCCCAACTTGTGATTGAGGGACATGGGTAGATGACCCTTATTGGGTAGATGACCCTGATTGATCTTTGGGATCAACTTCCTGTTTGGAAGAAGATCTTGACCCAGAATGAGTAATTAGACCAACTATTGCTAGTCAGTTTCTGCTACCTCTTCCTTTCCCTCAAGAGGAGGAAGACTTTGCTGAGTTTGCATGTTTCCCTTACAGATGCACTCACTGTTTTCCCTGTAAGTATTCACGGGTAAGGTACTCATGAAGAGAGTTTAAGGTACCTTTGAGAAATTCAAACTTCGAAATCAAAGATACTTAAAATTGCTTGTCAATGGGCAAAATTTTGTTTTGATGTCAGGTTTTTAACATCATTATGTAAAATCTCTTTTGTAGATTTTCAATCAACACGAATAAAAAACCTTTGATTGAGTAAATCAGTTTGAAATTTTGATATGCATAAAATAATTGCTAAAACTTCTTTTTTCACAGTAGAATAATTCTACTGAAAAGGATTCCAATGTTTTCAAGTAAATGTAATTATTTTTTCTTTTCCATTAATAGATTGTTTAAGAATGCATCCATAACCTATGTTAGAGGCATCAATTTCAACAATCTTTTTGGTTGAAGGATTGGGAAGGTAAAGACAATGAAGATCTTTGACCTTAGACTTGATCTATTTGACAACATTAGTATGAACATTAGTCCATGAAGGAGGTATCTTGAGACGATCATAGAGTGGTTTAGCAAGATTGCTAAGTTGCGGAAAGAAATCAGCAACATAGTTATGACAGTTGAAAAAATGTTGAAGTTGAGTTTTCTCGATTATTTGATCAAAAATTTGTTTACAAATTCAATTGCACGATTGATTGGAGTAATGGTTCCTTGATAAATATTATGACCAAGAAAATAGGTTTTAGTTTGGAAAAGATTGATTTTAGTCTTAGATAGAGCAAGACCATTTTTCTTGATTATTTGGATAAAAATATTGATGTTTTGAAGTGCTTATCAATGGATTGAGAAAACGCAAGAACATCATCCATATAAACAATGATAAAGGATGAATAGGGATTAAAATGTCGTTTATAATTTTTTGAAATTCTGAAGAAGCATTTTTTAATTCAAAGGGCATTACTCTCCATTCGTATTGCCCAAAAGGGACAGTAAAAGTTGTCTTGTAGCAATTACTATCCTTGATTTGAATCTGCCAAAACCCAAATTTCATATCGAATTTTGAAAAAAATTTAGTAGAAAAAAGACGATTAAGAATATCCTTCTTGTTAGGAATCGGATAACGAATCCATTGAAGGGCTTGATTAAGAGGTTTAAAGTTGATAACTAAGCACAAAGTATCACGCTCAATTTCAGCTTGTTTGTTGACATTAAATACAGAATAAGACCAAGGACTCTTGCTCATTCTGATTAAGCCTTTTTGAAGGAGATCAACAATCTCATTTTGGCAATGAACTAAAAGTTCTTGAGTCATATGTATTGATGAGCTTTGGCTTCCTTTCGTTGAAATCCTTTTCATAAGGAAGATCGACAATATGTTGCTTTCGTTAACAGATGGTGTTTGGAAGATTAGCACAGATGGAATTTTAGATTTGATTAAACAAAGATTTAATTTTTTTTTGGACAATAGGTTGATTGAGTAGATCATCAATTTTTTTATAAGAAATTTCTTCCTTAAGATAGTTGATTTGAGTCTGTTTGTAGAAGATTGGATTCAAATCCTTCATGATAGGTGTTTTAAGAAATTCAAAAGTAATTGATTTATTGCGATAAACAGTAGAAATACCATTATCTGAAATTGTAATGGGAAAAATTGATTTGATAAATGGTGTTCCAAGGATAACTGCATTTTTTAGATTTTTTACCAAAAGAAAAGAAGTTTTAATTTTCAGTCCTTCTTTTTCTATTTTGGTGTTTGAAAGTTTGTAATTTACTCTGAGCTAAGAACGGCTAGTTGTACTAAGACGTTCATAGGTTTATTCAAAATACTTAGTCGGAATTAATCCTTCCTGAATGCAATTTGAATCTGCTCCTATATCAAATAGAGCTTCAGTTTCAAGGACGAAAGTTCCAACAATGATTTTGATATGGATATAAAACTTTTGAATCATTAATTGATTAATTAATTCAAAAAAATTAGAGGAATAACCATATCTTTTGGAGGAGCGTTCTCAGAAGTCTCATGTTTCTGAGCAAGTTCTTCCTCGTCAGTTTGATCACCAGATTGCAGAACAGACAAAATATTTTGATGAACATTTTGTTGTTCTTTAATAAGATGAATTTTAGCTTTTAGTTAATTAACTTTATGCTGAAGATCCTAGATGGTTACGGATTTGACAACACTTTTTTCAATTTTCTTAAGAGTATCTTTGAGATTAAACTTGTTATTAATTAACAAATTACTTGATCTATTCGAAGAAGATGGTTCATTTTCTAAAAATAGATATTGATTTTTGCATATTTTACATTTTTTTGTTTATTTCTTATTATACGACATTGGTTTTCTTAAAAATTAATGTTGTATAGTGTAGTGTATGTTAACATCGATTTTTGAAAACTGATGCTAACATTATACTTTTAGCGTTAGTGGTTTCAACATCAATTAAAAATCGATGTTAAAAGGCAAAACTAACCGATGTTAAAAGCCTATTTTCTAGTAGTGTTGTCACACATATATTAAGGCTCAATATAATTTACTTAATAAACATCTATATCTATCTATGTATATCTATATAAATATAGATATAGGTAAATAGGTATTTGATTAACATATATTAGTATATATTGAATATTAAAAAAATTAAGATCTATAATTCAAATTTTGTATGATATTTATTTTTTATGTTTAAGAATTATGATAAAAACATTACACCCTGAAATTAAGAAAATATTAAATAAATTATTAAAATGTTAAATAAATCTTTAAACTTAATTAAAAAATAGATTTTTTTTACAATGTATGAGGAAAGAAATAAAAACAAAACATAAACCAAACAAAACCAACTCCTCACAAAGGAGACACCTCTAGCATCTGCATCCATCTGCAAGCTCAAACCAAGAGGCACAACTCCCAACAAGAGAAATGGGACATCATTCTAATTTCCCATCTTGGCTAGAAAATCTGCACATGCATTACCTTCTCTTAACGAGTGAATAACTTTCACTTCCCACTACATAAGAAGAAACTTTATGATAGCTAAAATAATCAAAGCATATTTATGCTTGCTGGTGAGTGGAACTCATGGCATTAACCAACATACTTAGAATCCAAGATACAAGCAACTTGCTTAAAGGCTTGCTCTCAAGTAAACTAAAAAAAATTAGAAAAATGTGACTTCTGATTTATAGTTTAACAACTTTTTTTTTTCTTTTCTTCAATTTAAAGACAAAAATCATGATTAACTCAAAAAATTAGGCCTCATTAGGAGCAGTTGTGTTTTTTATTTCAATTTTCAAATGCAATTTTCAAAACAAAACATGTTCGGCAAAAATGGATCTAAATTGGCTTTTAAGTCAATTTTAAAACAGTTTTAAATTCATTATAAAAAAAGACTTTTGTGAATTTAATTTTTATTTTAAAAAACACATTCTAACCACAATCACCATACCATCGCCGCCACCCTAGCCACCACACTTGTCGTCTCCGCCACCAACATTGTCACTATTGCCACTGCCACACCACTGTTATCGCCTCCACCGCAACCATTCCACCACAACACCCTGTCATTGTCGCCTCCACCATCACCACAACACTATCGTCACCACCATCATCATTCCACCACCGCCACTATCACCTCCATTATTCCACCACCATCGCACCTCGCCTTTACTAACTTCACCACACCACCACCACATCACCGCCACCACCATTATGCTGCCTCCATCGTCATTGTCGTTGTCGCTACCACTATTCCACCCCACCATCATTGTCATCACCACCACCATTGCCATCACCACCACCACTGCCATCATTCCACCGTCTTCATTGTCGTTGTCACCGTCATTGTCACTATTTCAACCCACCACTATCCACAATTTTAAAAATCTAACCGGTGATTGACCTGGTCAAAGACATTGAGTCACTGGGTCAATAGTCAAACCAGGGAGTCACTAATTGACATGTATGACATGATCTTTATAAAAAAAAATTAAAATTTTATACCCAACCTTAATTAACCCTCATGACCCAACACATTTCCTCCCTAGGGCATGACTCGACCTGGGTTAGGAGTCAATGGTTTAACCACAAACTTGGTCGGGTTGTACCAGGTTCAATTTACCAGGTTCAATGCATGGTCAATTTGATAGACAATTCGATCCGACCAGACCTTCGGGTCGCGCTCAAATCGGTCCGACCAACAGGGTTGATCCGGGTTTTAAAATACAACCATCACCTTTCCACCACTATTACCACCACCACCACCATCGTTGTCACCATTATTCCACTCCTACCACGATCGTCACTATCACCAAAACCACCAGTATCGCACCATTGTCACTGCCGCCACTCCTACCCTGCTACTTTTATCACTGCTATTATTTCATAATGGAGCGAGATAAGATAAAACAGTTGACTTATTTTATGGTTCAACCAACAGGGTCGATCCGGGTTTTAAAATACAACCATCACCTTTCCACCACTATTACCACTACACCACCATCGTTGTCGCCATTATTCCACTCCTACCACCATTGTCACTGTTACCAAAACCACCAGTATCGCCAGCATTGTCATTGCCGCCACTCCCACCCTGCTACTTCTATCACCGCTGTTATTTCATAATGGAACGAGATAAAATAAAACATTTGACTTATTTTATTTATCTTTAATTTATAACATCTTTTTGAAAACTAAACACAAAGAATAACTCAAAACTCAAAACTAAAACTGATTTTGATTTTTAAAAATTTTAAAACTAAAAATAAAAACCACCCGAATAGAACCTTAATAAGTAAGTTTACAATAACAAATTCACACACTATTAGATAATAGAATAAAACTTCATTCTTATATTATAAATTAAAATACACAACTTAGAATATATGTTAATTTCTTCATTCTCTCAATTAGTGGTTGTAAATATTTCATTATTATTTTAATTAAGATTCTAGTTTCACTTAAATTCTTAAAATAAACTTTTTAGAGTTTTACCATTCTTAATATATTTTGAATAAAATTCTCTTTGTAAAAATAAAAACAACTATTTTATATAAATATGTTTTTAAGAGATTATTTTTAAATAAAAATATTTAATAATTTTCCTTCAATAGTAAAAGTATTGTTTTTGCATGACTCAATAGTAAATTTTTTAACAACCTTTTTTATTTTTTTATTTTTATGTTAAATTTTAGATTTTTTAAAATTATAAATAATTTTATATTATCATAATATAAATTATCGATCATAATTTTAAAATATAATTACATATTAAAAATATTTATTCATTATAAAATAGTTTATCTACTTATAAAAATTAAATAAAAATAAATATTTATGCCGTGCACTTTACAAATTAAAAGAGAACACTATTTCGTGTTGGCGAAGCAGACAGATCTGAAGTGTGTAGCGTTAAAAAGACCAGAGAGAGACGAAGCCGAACGAAACATAAATAAAACCTTGCTCTTTTTCACGCCCTAGCTCATTTTCTTCTCCGTTCTCTTCTCTCTGTTCCTCACTCACTCGCATTTATTCACCATGACCAAGCAACAAGCTAATTGGTCTCCATACGATAACAACGGAGGGTAAGTTTACCCTTTCTCTGTCTCTCTAAAAGAGTATTTTTCATTGATTTTTTTTTTCCCTTCATTTTTTGTAGATCATGTGTTGCAATTGCTGGAGCAGATTACTGCGTCATCGCCGCGGATACGAGGATGTCCACCGGTTACAATATCCTCACTCGCGATTACTCCAAAATCTCCCAACTGTATGTTTTTCCCCTAAAATTATTGATTCTCTCCCTAGATTTTCAATTTTTTCGAATTTGAGGAATTGGGAGCAGTTGATTTGATTTACTTGATCTAAGCATTGCACAAAGGGACGCTGTTTGTTTGGTTTGTGTTGTTCAAGGATGTAACCTTAGGATTTTTTATTGTTTGGCCGGACAGGGCGGAGAAGTGTGTTATGGCTTCTTCTGGTTTTCAAGCTGATGTTAAAGCTTTGCAGAAGGTTTTGTCTGCTAGGCATTTGGTGAGTCGAAAACTTGAAACAGCTAAGTAGTGATTGTGAATTCTTTTGGGGTTGCTTAGCATGTTACAAACTATATTCTATGTTTAATCTCTTGGTTGGTACTATTTATTCTGTGTGGAACTGGAAGTTTATCTATGTTGGTGTTGGATGTTTTTGTTGTGCTTAAGATGGACAAAGAACTTTTATTGGGTTTGGGTCCAATCTAATTTGTTTTCAACCTTCTGGTTATAATAACTGATGTGGAATTATGGAACAATAAACCTAGAGTAAACTTCTAGGGCAAATACTAATCTAACTTGGGTCTGAGATGTTATCTGGCCAAACAAACAGAAATATCTATAGTATTCAATCAATATTTTTATAAATAAGGTGTTGAATGTATATGTTGATGTTTTCAATGACGTGCTCGATTGATTTTATGATTCTTGGTTTAACTCATTTTGAAGAAATAATCATTCATCATTACCAGCTTTTTAAGCAGTAATTTGCAAAAAAAAATGAGGTTATTTCTACCTTAAGGGGCAAATTATGGTTTTCTGCCATGTAATAACAAGATTAAGGGGTAAATATTGATATGCAACATAAAGAATGGGTCTTGATTTTGCCTTTAAGTTTTCTACCTTTACATTTTTCATTTAGGTTCCAACCTCTGCAGACCCCACTAAGCGGGAGCCTTGAGCTCTGGGCTACCCTTTTATGTTGTAAAACTGGGAAACTGCTGTATTAGACTCCTAAATTGTTGCATACCTTCAGTTTCTCCCTTGTTTTAAGTTTACCATGAGAAAATGGAAGCCTTTGGTGGAACTGGCATGACATCATCTTTTGACTCTAAATGCAGATTTATCAGCATCAACACAACAAACAAATGAGCTGCCCTGCGATGGCTCAGTTGCTCTCAAACACTCTTTATTACAAACGCTTCTTTCCTTATTATGCTTTCAATGTTTTGGGTGGCCTTGACAATGAAGGTGTGCTACTTTTAGCTTTGTATGCTTGTTCATGCCTCATTTGTATTTGCTAATTGCTACTTCAACCTTGAATAGGAAAGGGATGTGTCTTCACATATGATGCTGTTGGTTCCTATGAGAGGGTTGGATATAGCTCTCAGGGTTCTGGATCCACACTTATTATGCCATTTCTTGATAACCAGCTGAAGTCTCCTAGCCCACTCCTGTTACCTGCCCAGGTGAGGTTCTGAAATGGGTGCTTTGCTTGAAATATTTGATTCTTCAAGTTTATTGACTGACACCTACATTAAAATTATGATTTCTTTCAGGATGCTGTTACTCCATTGTCTGAAGCAGAAGCAGTTGATCTGGTCAAAACTGTTTTTGCATCTGCAACTGAAAGAGATATATACACTGTAAGTTTGTGCTAAATACATAATTACCAATTGACTGTAGGATGAACTTGTAACTTACTGTGGATGTTTTTACAGGGAGATAAGGTTGAAATCGTCGTCCTAAATGCCAGTGGTATTCATCGTGAATACATGGACCTAAGGAAAGATTAATGCTTTACAGAAATTTACTGTTGGATATACCAGACTTGGATTGAGAATGTATGAAATGCTTCTAGAATTTTAAATGACATAGTGGGTTTTTCCCATGAGGCGAAATTAAAAGTAGCATTTCCAGTGAAATTGCTTTGAACAAGTACTACTCTGCTCACATTATAACTAGACTGTGCTTTCACTTGAATTGCACTGGATTTTTGTCCGAGTTTATTTATTATAGCTTTAGTGTGCATTTTCTATTCTGTTCTAACATGTTTGATTGCTTTATCATTTGTTCAAGATGCTAAATCTTCTTGCATTTGTTTGACTGAAATTTCAATTAAAACTCAACTTCAATCTCATTCGCCGAAAATCCACCAAAATAAGCTATTTCAACGATAAACATTTTGTCCTTGAGGTGGCTAGCTTTGCATTTGTTGCTGGTGGAGGAATTTTCTAGTGAGGATCAATGAGGTGGAACAATTTCTGAATATCAAAGTAAGAATGCATTTGAAACAACATAAATAAAGATTTTTGAAACAAGGGTAATTCAATGTAGATTGAACTAAGTGAAGTAGTAAGTATGTGGACGAATAAGATAACTTAAAGAAGATATGGGGCAACATATTCGTTTCATTCCTTCCCTTCCCCAAGAGTTTGAAGTATTGTTCTCAATGATTTATATAAGTTTGCTTTCAATGATATTCTGAGATTTGCATCATGTACAAAAAGAAAAAGGTTAATGAGAGAAAACTAATCATATCGTGTCTTCAGATGCCCATCCTCTCTTCTCCAACTCTTGTCGTAGTGCCTGTTACCAACCAAGATAAAGAACTAAATACTCTCTTTATTGTACGAGAGAAAACTAATCTTTATCTCTACTTATTTAAAAATGATCCTTCTAAAGTTCATTCATCATATCGCGTCTTCAGATGCTCATCCTCTCTTCTCCAACAGTCAAACTCTCTTCTGGAGTAAATAGTCTCTTTATTGTACGACGGAAAAATAATCTTTATCTCTACCTGTTTAAAAATTATGTCAATTTATTTCTGATCAAGGTACAGTTAACTAAATTTACCTTCAGTTAAAATAAGTGACTAATTGAGAATAAAAGTAATTCATTGAGACTCATATTTAGTGAATCATATAAATTGACATGAAGGAAAAGGGACCAAGAATTTGTTTAGGCTTATTATATACTTGTAACCTTTTATGTTTTCAATTATAATCAATTTGGTATCTTTATCTTTTAAAAAGTTTATTTTTTTATATTTTTAAAGCAAATAAAAATTGTTTTTTCAAAACTAATTTATTTATTTATTTTGGGACATGATTTTGAATTACTAATTTAAAATGTAAAATTTATTCCATTAAATTCTTGTAAATTGAAAATATAGAATATAACAAATATTTGAGCAATAAGTTGTTTTTTCTTCTAAAAATCTAATATCAGATTCATTTTCAAACAATGTTCATTATATTAATGATCCCTTTTTGTTCAAACATTAATTAAGTTTTATAATTTTCCTATAAGCAAATTTAATGAAAAATTTTTACAACTCAAAATAGTAAATAAATGATTTAAAATCGTGTCCCAAAATAAAAAAATTAAAAAATCATTGTTTTAGAAGGATTATTTGGATTACCTTTAAAAACATAACAGACTAAGTTGAACATCTTTTACAGCACTAAATTGAACTTAAAATAAAAACCTAAGCTAAATAGGATAAAATATATTTTTATCAGGCAAAATATCCAAAATTCATTTTTAGTCTATATATAATTTTTGTCCGTTTAGACGAGTTTGGACATAGTAGTACTTTTTTTAATTTAAATTTAAAAATTCAATTTCTGAAGATTAAAACGGCTACAAATTATTGAAAAAGTCTAAAAAAATCAAAACATAATTTATTGGGGATAAAAACAACGACAAATTGGAGAAGAAAACAAAACAAAATAAAACCTTCTCCTACCCAGAATGAGAGAGCAGTGCAAAAACCATATACAAAAATGTTAAACAGGAAACGTTTGTAAAAGAACCAGCTAAAGTCAAATCAAATATAACCAAACCCCCCACACCCCAGCCACTGTCCCTGTCTTTTTTTTTTTTTTTTTTTAACTTGCAAGAGGAGGTGGAAACCGAAAGATTTAATTTTGAAGGAATCCCACTTGTGTGTTGAGCTCAAATTGTGGGGTTTTATTGGTTTTGTAGAGAGGTGAGAGGAATCCAGAAGGGTGAGGGGTGGGTTTGAAAAGAAAGAGAAAGAGGAGGGGCTTGAGGTGGCGATGTAGTTGGGGTCGATGCCGTTCTAGTGGAAGATTGGGGTCGATGCGGTTTTTCCTATATGCTAATATGTGAATTTGTTTCCTAATATGTGGAGTGCGAACTTCTTGCTATCAGGGGCGCATATGTTATTTCTGTCTAGAATTTTGATACATTATGTGGTTGGAGTGGATGCGGTTAACAGGACGCAAACTTGCTAGGGAGGGGGCTGAGAGAGAGAGGGTGTCATTGGGGAAAGAGAAGAAAAAAACAAACAAAAATGTCAAAGAAAAACCTGTCCAACTCTTAATGGTAAGATATCAGACACGTAAGTTCCCATATAATCAAATCTAACTCTATTAACAATTCAATATAATCGAAAACATAACAACTAAAAGTATATTTTAATCATTTGTTTATGTAACTACTGAGACAGCACAAAGGAATGATACAATCATACTTTTATTATTTTCTTTTTCACATCAAATCAAAGTTCCCCAATCGAGATACAGATCGATACTCCACAGTTGAACCCTTAACCAGTGGAAACCAGAACTCAACAATATCATGCACAAATTGTTAGCACATGACATAAAAAAGGGAGGGGGGAAGGGATTAGAGATGGTTCTTGATATCATCCAAAATGTATAAAATGATTATTTTTCTCCATGATGAGTTTCCTTTCCTCGGATGTGAGTCACACATACCCCCAAGATTGAGCTTTGGTACTCCACATGAATATAGTCTTCTTTCCTTTCAACTATTCGTGGGGTACATTTGTCTGGTGTTGCTTATTCTATCTATAAAATTATCCACAACTGGTTTTTAACAATATTTCAATGATTGGAAAAGTGCAAATAACCAGCTAGTACAGGTTACAACTTACAACCCAATTATAAATGATAACAATCGTTGATAGACAGAGGCTAGGAAGAGAAAATTGCAATGCAGTCGTATAAATAACTCATGATTTCAGTTAGATTTATTACCACGTCTATGAGTCGTCCCTCCATTGCCTCTTCTCTGTTCACAGGATTTTTCCTACCTTCAGGATTGTAGTTCCTGAACACGAATTAAAATTAAAAATTTAAATCAAAGTAACGCCATGATTCATATATACAAGGACCATGCTAGAGAATTTTATTTTTTATTTTTATTTTTATTTTTATATAAAACCTGAAGGATTACATTACTTTCACTGGCCGATATTTGTGTGACCCATAGTCCAATTCTTATGTCATGTCATCTTTGTTCAAGACTCACTAGTCCAAACTCCACATACCGTTGCACTAGCACTTGATTTAAGAGGGATTTAATTATTAACTAGTACGGGACCAGTGCGCATACGCACGGGTTAGTTATACATTGAAGTGCACATTATCGTATTAAGCATGTTAAGATTGATCAAAAAGACAAATAAAATATAAAACCAACTTATATATATACATATATATTCATACAAATATAAACCATATAGGTAGTCTAGAACAACTTGTCACTATTGCATAAAGTTTCTATTAACATTGAAAATATAAAAGTTGAAAGTCTTCAAAGTTGTTTGTTACAATCAAGCTATCCACCAGTGAGCTATGTTGCAACCTTGGTAGGGAAATTCCATAATAAACTCGAAATCAGTCCTTAAATTGTTTGCTCGTGCAAAAATCTTTCAACTAGCACCTAATTTAGCGCTTTTTCTCCAGTGGTTAAATACAATCTTGCATACAGCTGTCCCTTCAAAACAAACAGTTGTGAAACCTGTATCCTTAAGGTAGTAATACAGTTCACTGGGAACATCCTGAAAGCACGAAACAATGTTGTCAGATATATGTACTAAGCATTCATTAAAAAAATAAAAATTTGAGTATTTAGCTGAAACTTACCAATGCACTTGCAGAAACCTTATACTCATTCAGCCAAACACGGAAAACAGAACTCTCAGGATTTTGTTTGTAAAGGGAGTGTCATTTTGGGAATGATTTGGGCTCAGAGGCAGTTTTAAATACAGTAAAAAGAAACACTAATTCTCCATAATGTGTCAGTGTTACCTGACAATTACCTTGAAGATGATAAAATTGTCTAACTGATGGCCAACCTGCGCGAATCTGAGGATTTTTCTGACACATGTTGTACTTTACCATATGATGATTACCATTAGCATCAATTAGATGCCATGTCTCATCCAGCTGGTCTTTCCATTTCAGTGCCCAGCTTCTAGGAATCTCTGCATATGGCTAAATGTATGATAAAAATCAATAGGCAATCAGTTATCTACATAATGGTATATGTACATGAAACTAAATGATCATGATAGCTTACCAAATCTGTAACATGTACAGTGTTGATACAGTGTTCAGATGTTCTTTCAATCTGCATCATTTGTTCAGCCATTTCTTTTGTATTAACCTGATTATGATCCATTCCTAATGACTTGAAAAAGGACACAGTACTTATCAATTGGGTTAAAAGGCACATGATTTAGGAAGACAAGAATAAATGGCAGACAAGGAGACTTTGAAAGACTATCATTGTAATTTTAAAAAAGTTACAAAAAACAAACATTAACACTGGTTTACCTAAGTTCTTTATCAATCCTGCATGCAAATGTTTTGGAAAAAAATATAAATAAGATCTATTAG